>JAGFNQ010007530.1:43459-72430 GCA_024364735.1 Boesenbergia rotunda
TTTCTCCTGTCCGCAAGCCGCGAGAAAAACCGCTGCCCGTCGCCGTCGCCGTCGCCGTCGCAGCGAACGGCCGACCACATCTCCTATCACCGACCGCTTGCGCCGCCAGCCGACCACTGCCGACGGACACCAACCATTGTCGGAGAAGAAGAGTTAGGTAACGAAGTTAATTAATTCGTTCATTGACTTTTGGTTTAATAGATGTGTTTGGTTTGCTTAATTAGTTTGATGGATTCAGAGTGATTTCTTTAGTTATACCAATGCTAGGAATAGCCGAAAAGGTCGTGGAGTTCCTGCTTCATTTCCATTTGCTGGCAGATTTTCCGGTTTCTGTTCAAGGAAAATTGGGTTTTTAGTGATGTATTCAAATTAATTGATTTAAAATTTAACTTTTATTTCAGATTTAGTATATAGAATTATTTATAGGTTATGGAGTATAAATTGAATGAACAGTGTATTGGTTCGTATATAGGTGTTGATTAAATGGTTAATTGATTTATTAACTACCACTGTAAGGTAATTAAAAATTATTTGTCTAATTAAGGATGTGATTAATTAGTTAAATAATCAATTTATAGATCAAGTAATTAGTCACGGGATAAATAAATTAAAGTGATTGATTTACTATTTAATTATTGACTGATTAAATCATAGTTCGGCAAATTGATTGAGAGAGCGTTATTCGATCAAGAAAATTGCTATAATACGAATAAGAAATCTAGATGATTTCTAAAGGGGAAAATGGATGATTATAGTATTTATGGTTAGTAGGATTATTCTTGTATTTAGTTTGTTTTGTATTCAGTACTTTTAGGATTTTGAGTTTGAGATAAATCATTTGACTTGAAGATGGTTTGGATGATCTACTATAGAGGTGGGTAGTTCCTCTGATCTCTTTAGTTTCTTTGACCTTAGTGCATGATTCTGTTATTTGCATTGATTCTGTAGTAGTTATTTTTACCTTGATATTTAGTCTATGTTACTTCTTGAGTTTGACCTTATTGCAGTCTATTTTGATATCTATGCAGACTTATTATTGTTTACGCATGATGTTATACATGATGTATCAGACCGTAGCGTAGCTTGCAGGTTTTACTCTGGAATGGGGCCTTTACTCTATCAAGTAGATCAAACAGGTATTTTGAGATGAGATGGACAAACTATTGTTGTCTTGTTTTCTTGGTCATTGTTTTGTGGAATTATAAGGTAGAAGTTATTTTCATTTGATACTAACAAACGGTATCTTGTGATCTTAGTTTTAATGGTTCATCTGTAATATTGCTTAACTATCCTATTTCTGGTATTTAAAAGCAATTGCTGCATTGGATATACTTTCTTGTTGTCTTTCTCTTTCTTAGAATTGAACGAGTCTGTTTTTTATGAGAGAATTGTGCATGACTAAGCAAAATCTTCCTTGCACTTGAATTAAACAGTCTAGAGATTTGCAATGGATCCTGGCATGGAGCAACTTCGGCAAACTTTGGTTGAGGTTGAAACAGAAGCTGAGGAACTTTTTTTAGCAAGACATCAGGTTAGGACCTTTTCTAGTCTCTACTACCAACTTATCAATTCTCTAGTCTAGTTGCATCTAATGTTTCCTATATCGTCAGCTTGTAGAAAATGATAGGCTTAGGAATGCTAATAGAGAAGCTCTGACAGCTCTACGTAGGAGAGCTCAGACTACAAAGAGTAACATTATATAGCGAATTGCAAAGATTTGACAAGTGCTATTATTATTGAGGCACTTATTGTCTGTTACTGTACAAGGTAATATTTTGTTCATTCGACTTTGTCCATTCTTCATTTCTTTGATGAGCTAAGCGAAGAGAGTTCTTCTGCCTAATGTAATTTAGTTTGTTACCTTGAATAGCAGCTGTTTTCTCCCCTTCTCCAAAAGTTGATATTTAATGGTACATTGTGACATTTGTGCGTTTCCTGTAAACTGTAATTCAGTAAAAGGATATCAATGGAATTAAGTTTCAGTTGATTATATTAGTTCGTCTTATTTTATGATTGAAGCATCAGGTATGGGTTGCAAGTGCAAAACCTGAAGCCTGCGATATCTCTGTGCAGCTTAACACGTATTATTAGACAAGGTTTGTGAGTTGTGACCTCTTTATTATATTTGTTTTCATCCCTGCAATATTCTGTTCTATGCCATCTCATGTTAGCTTAAATGCCACAGGAGCATATATACTCACTTGCTAATGGGAATTCTTATGATTTCACATTCAAAATGCTTTATTTAGCATGGCACCTGATAGAAAATTTAATTACTTGTGCTGCCTTGAACAGTTTGTACATGTATTATGCATGAAGATCATACTGGAAGTGAAGGTCTCATTTTGCAATTTTTTTTTATTTGGATTTGCTTCTCAAGGCACATAGCTTTTGATGTTCAGTGAACAAGATATAGGAGCATGTAATTTGTTGGATGTTCTTACTGGGGCCAAAGGATTGCTCAACAGAAGGAGTTCAATCTGAGAAAGCCCCCATCATTCATTATGATTTACTGGTTTTGGGATTCTTGGTACTATACCTTAATCTATCTGCCTCTAGCTAGTTCTTTGGTTAAATCTCAAATGACATCTGACTCCTGAATCATTTACTTGGTTTTGCTGGCCAGACCTTGTTATGTGGTCTTATTGGAGTTCCACCTTCAAATGGTGTCATCCCACAATCTCCAATGCATACGAAAAGTTTGGCCACCCTCAAACACCAAGTAAGCTCCAAATTGTGAATGATTGATTATATTGCTTCTCTCTCCGTAGCATTATTTGATATTTTTTCATTGGAATTTTCTCACAGTTGCTTCGCAATCGACTGGTAGCCACTGCACGCCAAAGCATGAAAAGAAATTCAAGCTTGACTCAAGTACTGTATGGAAATATACAAGACGCTTATAAGAGATGGAATGCTAAGCTGGTCGAAGTTCTGCAACGTACTCCTCACTATTTGATCTTGGACTAGACCGTTTACTTGCAAACTCGTGTGGCAAGCTTCTACATTGTCTTTGCTTGGAAAATCACATAGCGAGTAGGAGTATAATGTGTTATTTGATTTACATTTTGCTTTTGTTGAAAGAAAAATGGATAGTTGTAAAATACATGGATTGTTTTGTTTTTGAAACTAATTGGATGTTGCATTTACTTAATTCATGGTGTGTTATTGATTATGGATAAACTATTATATTATTGTGTTCTTTTATATGTCTAGAAAAATTATAAATAAAAATAAATATGAAATTTATATAAAAAATTAAGACTTTTGACACCGGTTGTTTCTAGAACCGGTGTTAAAACATCATTTTTAACACCGGTTGTTTCCAGAACCGATGTTAAAAATGATGTTTTAACACCGGTTGTTTCCAGAACCGGTGTTAAAAATGATGTTTTAACACCGGTTGTTTCCAGAACTGGTGTTAAAAATGATGTTTGAACGCCGGTTATTTAAAATAACCGGTGTCTAAAATGGCTTTCCCGCCTCATAATTAAACTTTTAACAACGGTTATTAACCGGTGTTAAATCTATATATTACACCGGTTTGTTAATCGGTGTTAAAAGTCTATACTTACAATGCCGGCTGGATCAACACCGGTTCCGGAACCGGTGTTAAAAGTCGAAAATAACCGGTGTTAAAAGCCTTTTTTCCACTAGTGTTGTATGCATCTACCATAGATGCCCACAAGGTATTTCTTGGGAATGCGTTTAGAGTATAGCTTATTAGGTCACGATTTTCAACCTTGTGACCTATTGTGTGAAGACCGTTCATTACCTCCTGGATTCGTGCGTGGAGCTGGGCTGCTGTTTCGTTGTCGGCCATCTTGATAGTGTAGAGTTTATTCAGTAGCAAATCCCTTTTGCTGATCCTGGTGTCTGAAGTCCCTCCGTGTAGCTCGATCAGTTTTGTCCATAGCTCTTTTGCACTGTTGAAGGGGCCCACCCGGTTCAGCTCCTCCTTTGTCAGCCCGCATTATAGGGTTTGCGTTGCTTTTGCGTCGGCTTCTATCTTGCGCTTCAGAGTGTTGTCCCACTCCGAGTAGTTTTGTGGAATTCCTTCCGCATTTCGGGGGATCTCCAGACCGGACTGGATAATGATCCACATGTCCACCTGAGTTTTCAGGTGGACCTCCATGCGACTTTTCCAGTAGGAAAAGTCTTCTCCACTGAAGAGTGGAGGTCTAGCGGTGCTGAATCCCTCTTGCATAGACATTTGTTCTGTAACAGAAAATTTTACAAAAAAAATTGTCCCAAGACTTGGTCTTGGATTAGTAGTGCGGGATTAAGAAATTAAAATATCGAGGGGGTGTTGCACCAACCTCGATTAACAAGAAAATCGAACGACAGAGAAAAGAATATTAAAAAGAATTCGAAAATCCGAAAAGAAATTTTCAAACTGGTGGTTGCACCAAGTTTGGATAACCCCGCTCTGATACCACTTGTTGGATCGAGAACACCGATAGAGTGGGGGGGTGAATATCGGTAAACTTTCGGATTTGAGTAAGAGTAGGTACGCAGCGGAATTTTAAAAAGAATAAGACAGAGACACAGTCGATTTACTTGGTTCGGAGCCTGTGTCGACTCCTACTCCAAGGCCCACGGTCGTTGACCGTTTACTTTGGGCAATTCTATATAGGCGCAAATAGATTTACACAATTTAATTACAAAGTTAAGTAGAGTAAATAAAAAGAACGCTCCTTTTTACCGACGTCCGGAGTAGATCAACTTCTTCGGAGCAGCGGGACGTCGTCGGCTTGAGTTGGAGAGTTTCCGGAGCAAGGCGTGAGCACAAAAGAGCGTGGAAGCGTTGGATTCAAAGTTGATGTGAAGCTTGGGGTCGAGGGGTGCTATTTATAGCACCTAGGGCGCCCTGGACGTCGGGGGCACCCTGCCACGTGTCAGCCGATCCGTGCTTCGCTCGGTCAAGCGTTATCCCACCGGAATAGGGATGAGGTTTGACCTCTGGGGCGCCCTGGTCGCTGAGGGCGCCTTGGTTGACCCGGTCTTCTCGGCTGGATAGAGTTGATCGCATTTGCTAGCTTAGGCGCAAAGCGCTTGGCTCCTGAGGGCGCCTTCGGTGCTGAGGGCGCCCTGGCTGACGAGGGCGCCTTGGCTGCTGAGGGCGCCTTGCACAGTAAGCAGCCGAAGCCCATTTTGCTTCGCTTGGTTCTGGTTCACCTTGAGGGCGCCCTGGACACTCAGGGCGCCTTACTCAGCTGTTGCCTCTCTCCTTTGAGGCTCTCTGAGTTGCAGACACACGTTCCTTCGGTCCTGCATCAAGGGTTAGTCCAAAACACAATAACACAATTAATTATTATTTTATACAGCCTTAGCTGTCTTGGTTCTGACTTTGGTCTCCAAAATGGAGCCCTAGGTCGAACCGACGCCTACTGTTCCCTCGAAGGGGAACGCGTCCTCACCTACTCCACTCGGGAGAGTTTACCTGATGTCAACCGCTCCTTTGGTTGGACTTTTGCCTGACGGTCCTTTGTCAGGTCTTGTGAACTGGCAGTCCTTCGCCAGTTGCCTAGCAGTCCTTCGCTAGGGCTTTTGGTGCTGGCAGTCCTTCGCCAGTGCCTAGCAGTCCTTCGCTAGGGCTTTTGGTGCTGGCAGTCCTTTGCCATTGCCTAGCAGTCCTTCGCTAGGGTTTTGGTGCTGGCAGTCCTTTGCTAGTGCCTAGCAGTCCTTCTCTAGGGCTTTTGGTGCTGGCAGTCCTTCGCCAGTGCCTAGCGGTCCTTCGCTAGGGCTTTTTACTGCACACTAGATTAACTTGTTAGAAAACAAGAAACACTTAACTTTTTGACCTATGTTGCCATTATCAAAACACAGGTTTGACTTAGGTGCATTTCTGCACCAACAGATTATGATGAGACTTATGCCCCCGTAGCTAGGTTAGAATCAATTAGAATTCTACTAGCCTATGCCGCTCACATGAGTTTCACACTCCACCAGATGGATGTGAAGTCGGCATTCCTTAATGGGATCATCAAGGAAGAGGTTTATGTAGAACAACCCCCCGGGTTTGAGAACCCTAACTATCGAAGACACGTTTACAAATTAAGAAAAACCTTATATGGATTGAAACAAGCTCCCCGAGCTTGGTATGAGAGGCTTTCCTCATTTTTAGTGTCTAAGGGGTTAGGACAAGAACAATTGACCCTATATTGTACCTAAAATCTAAGGACAAGGACATATTTGTTGCCCAAGTCTATGTAGACGATATCATTTTTGGGTCAACAAATAATGACTTCATATAAGAATTCATCAAGTGTATGGAAGATGAATTTGAGATGAGTCTTGTAGGAGAGTTAACTTTCTTTTTAGGCCTTCAAGTTAAGCGAACAAATGAAGGGACACATGTCTTTCAAACAAAATATGCTAAGGAGATGTTAAAGAAATTTGGTTTAGAAAATACTATGGTAGCATCTACACCCATAGGAACCAATGTTAAAATGGATAGTGACATTGAAGGGAAAATGGTACCCTCTAAGCAATATAGAAGCATGATTGGTAGCCTCCTATACCTAACCGCTAGTAGACCCGACATACTCTTTGCGGTAGGTATGTGTGCAAGGTACCAATCTTGTGCCAAAGAGTCCCATTTTGTTGTAGTCAAGAGGATCTTAAGGTATGTAAAAGGCAGCCTCAATGTCGGACTTTGGTATCCTAGAACCCCTAATGTTGATCTAATTGGATACACCGACTCTGACTATTCGGGTTGTAAGCTAGATAGGAAGAGCACTAGTGGAGGGTGTCAATTTCATGGGTCTTCCTTAGTTAGTTACAGTAGTAGGAAACAATCATGCGTTTCCCTATCAACAACGGAGGCGGAATATGTAGCAATGGGTGGGTGTGTTTCCCAACTCCTTTGGATCATGCACACCTTAGAGGATTATGAGCTGCATTACACCAAGGTCAAAGTCTTGAGTGATAATGTAAGCACAATCAATTTAACTAAAAATCCGCTTCACCATTTTAGGACAAAACACATTGAAGGGAAATATCACTTCATTAGAGACTATGTGGCAAGGGGAGACATAGAACTACACTATGTTGAATCAAAGTCGAACCTAGCCGATATCTTTACCAAGCCTCTTCCCGAATCGGAGTTTACATCCTTAAGAAGAGGCCTTGGAATGTGTTTTGTGGAAGTTTAGGATGAACTTGGTGATATTAGTTTTGAAAAAGAGTGCTTGATCCATTAGGATGATACATTTGGCAAACTTGTGCTTATGGCACATTGTTGGACCATTAGAAGTATCAAAATATGAAAACTAGACCAACTATTGGGAAGGCAAATGTTTAATCAATGGAAACTTTGCCCAAAGATCATAGTTGGACATTTTAAACCTTTGAAACCCATTTTATGTCTTATATACTTTGCCATGCTTTTACAAGTCACATGATTGCAAAATTGGATTCAAAGGTTGATACAAAATGTAGTGGTTTTCAAAACTTTTGGATTTTTATCAAAAGTTATGCATGTTTAAAATTTTATATGGACTAGTATTTTTTCCCTGATAGAGTATATCATTTTAAACATGTATGCAAAATTTTACAATTTTTGGAATTTTCTGGAATTTTCTGGGAGTTTTTGAAATTCGGCAGAGAAGCTGAAAAATCAGACTGATGGCGTATCAGTCGATTGCCCCATGGGCAGTCGACTGGCACGACCAGTTTCAGCTTCTGTGAGAAATTTCAGAAATTCAACTTTCTCTCTTTTGATGCAATAGGGTTTGGTTTCTTGAGGCAACCCTTTTGATGGTGTCAAAGGGAGAGAATGGGTGGTTTAAGTTAGAATTTTGACTTAAAATGGATGGTTTTAGGTATTTTGTCTAACTTAGACCTTGAAAGGTTAAAAATGGGGAGAAGACATGGATTAAGGGGGAGGTACCTCTTAGGTTCTGATATGTCTTATATTTTTAATGTTGCTGTTGTTAAGTGGAAACTTAATTTGAATTATGATTAAATTTGAAAAATGGGAGAAGACATAAGTTAAGGGGGAGGTTACCCTTAGGGTTACTATGTCTCATGCCTTTTCAATTGCTATCATTTGCTATTGTTTATTGTGGCTGTTATTTATCTCTATCTTAAACGTATTGCCATGCATCAAAAAGGGAGAGATTGTTGAGGCAATCGGCCCTTAAATGATTGGAAGGTCATTGTTTTGATGTGTGTGGTTGAATATGTTTAAGGTTAGAGTGTTATGTTGTATTTGATGTGTGTGATTGAGTTTGCAGGACTTAGAGAATCACACATGGTGGACATATCCGAGGGACGAGAGCCGAGGGAGGAGAGCTCCAAGGGCAAGCAAGGAAGTGGACTTCAAGGGCACACGTGAAGGGTGGCATGGAGGCAAGTCAAGGGAAGACTTGCGTGCACATCCGAGGGACGATAGCTAGAGGAAGATGACTTCAAGAGGCAAGCCAAGGGAGCAGAGCTGAAGGCATACGCGAAGGAGAATGTCTGAAGTGGCTGGAGCTGAGCTGTGCGGCAGGGTAGTCGACTGCCAAAACCCACAGAAAGTTTGGAGCCTCAGACCAGTCGACTGCCCTTGGGGCAGTCGACTGGTATACCCCGAAAACTAGCCGTTGGCTAGCCTTGGCTAGCAATTAATGCTAGACCAGTCGACTACCCTTGGGCCAGTCGACTGGTATGGGGCTGGACAGACTGCGAGTTTGTCCTGTTCACCTATAAAAGGAGCACCTTTTTGCACGTGCACGGTACGGTTCCGTACAGTGTCGATGTGCTGCTCGTCTGTAGAGTGATTCTTGCTTCCTCTCTCGTATTTCTGCATCTATAATGAGGAAGATCTTGTTGTAAAGGTTTCTCCACCTTAAGGAGACTTTTCGATAGTCAAAAGTGGTGCTCGCGGCGTGGATCCTTGGACTTGTCACCCATCTGGGTGGATACGAAGTAAACGATAAGTGTTAGCATTGTTTTAATTTCTTTGCATATTATTTCCGCTGCGCTAACAATTCTGTAGAGATCCAAGATCCGAAAAAGTGCATTCACCCCCCCCCCCTCTGCACGCCTTAAACGATCTTTCACGCTGATCGCCGGCTATGTGAGCACTGGAGAGAAACAGAAGCAGAGGGAGGAGGAGAGAAATCAAAGGGGAAAAACTGTGGGCGATGAGCAGAGGCAGAGAGAAAAGGTTTCTTATTTGGATGCACAAATTACATTTTAATCCCTCTATTTTGGAAATTCCAAACTCTACCCCTAATTTCTGAAGTTTAACAATTTAACCCCCTCCAACTTGGGTTATTAAGCACATTAGCCTTTCTACTTCATCCAAGAGTCTAGAAAACTCTAAAACCTAACCTATAATACTAGAAAAAAAATTTTACATGGACCAAGTTTTGAGTTGTCGTATTTAACATTCTCTCCCACCAATAATAATTTGGCCCCCAAATTTTGTTATATACGCGTAGCGGATACTATCAATCCATATCCAATGCCAAATGTTGAACGAAACCAACCATATGCTCCCCGAGTAGGGTAGCAAACTATTGAGTCTAATGGATTCCCATGATCCCTAGATCACACCAACACCAACCAGTATGATTGCCCCTAGATGCCACGATCTACACATGGTCACCTGAGGAATCTCACCCTGGAATGCTCGTGTCAAGCATGTAAGAGAACTAACAGTACCTATCATCAATATGCTGAAATTGCATAGTCGCACATCATACCGTGGAAGGACGGTCCATCGGTCAGTGGTTCCTCCGCTCTGGGGATAACATAATCTCGACCCGTCTCCAGACCCTATGGTGGCATCCCCTAATAGGCTAGGACTGAATCGCAAGGGCTACAGGTGACAACTGAGGTTGGGATGCAGAATATGACTGTGGATAGCTGCCCATCGCTAAGAATTGTGATGCCATTGGATTGGAACCCTGCCCATATCCATGCATATAGTAAATCTGAACCAGTTGGAGAGCTGCCTGTTGTGCTCTAGAAGAGGTCTGAGTCTTCTGGCCTCCCCCTTGTGACCTCAACAGCCTCGACCGTCCGCCCTGAGAGGTAGCCTCTACAGACTCCTGCTATACTCTCCGAGGGCAGTTTCGGCTCTCATGTCCTGGATGCTGACAATGGCAACACTCCGGCTGCTCCATAGGGCACTCTGCCCTACCGTGGTTCCTAGAACCACACTGGAATCAATGAAACCCAACACGAGTACCCTTCCGATTTTGCTGCGAAGATTGGAAAGATCCTGTCGATGAATGTACCGGCATCCGAGGTTGCGAATCCTCCTCAGAAATCCTTGGTGAACTCAGACTTCTCTTGCCCTTCTTTCATTCTACCCCCAACTTCTCCTGGTCAGAGAATAGGTACTAGTCTGACTGCTCTTCCTTCATCTTATCTCCAAACATGCACTGCTGAGTTTGATCTGTATCGGGATCTGGCAGCTCCTCTCTCTTCTTACTTCCGTATAACCTCTGATAAGTCGCTCAATGATAAGGGCTCGTTCCAACGCCTTTCGATGAGAAGTAATAACGGATGAAGACATACAAATCTGAATATATGCGGCTAATCCCTGAGTGAAGTGCTTCATCTGATCTGAGTCATCTGCAACCATTTGAAAGCAATACTATGCCAGACGGTTGAATTCTGCGTCATACTTTAGGAAAGACCGATCTCCCAATCGAAGGCTCAGAAACTCATGTTGGTAGGTCATCTAAAATGCGATGGGAAAATACTTCATTTCAAAGGCTTCTCTAAATAGAGCTCATGTGACCGATCGCTCACCTAAAATAGTCTGTTGGGTCGTCCACCAAGTTCACGCCTGATCGTGCATGTGGTAGGCTGCCAGCTTAGCCTTCTCCCAATCTGAGCAAGACATGTATCGAAAGGTGTCCTCCAAAGTCTCAAGCCAGGACTGAGCTACACACGGGTCAGTACTCCCGTGGAACAAGGTGAACTGACCCTTCACGGATGCAGCCAAAGTCGGGATCCGTGACTTGTCCATGGTTTGGCATGCTTGAGCCATCGGTACCATAGGTGGTACTGCTGAATAATCTGGCTGTAATGCTGAGGGTGTTGGCTGCATCGACTATACTAACGGGCATGCTGGTTGTCCCTCCGGGAGTGCTGGTTGAACCGTCTGAGGAGTTGGTGGTGCGGAGGAAGGTACTGGCTGTGTCGGTAGAATAACCAGTCATATCGACTGTAGCAGCTGCTGAAGGGTCTGAAGTATCAACTGAATGGACTACGATGTTGTCTGCTCTGCTGGAGGTACCGTAATGAGTACCGCTGGTGATGGCTCTAGCAGTGCTATGATAGGTACCACCGGGGATGCAAAAGTAGATACCACTGGAGGTACTATAGGAAGTAACGTCAGATACGGTGGTGGTACCCTTGATGACTGAGGTCCCTGACCACCCAATATCGCCAGAGGAGTCTGACCCCGACTGCGTGTCTCTACCTCAGGTCGTCTCACTGGGGACTCGACCTCCAACCCGACGGTCATAGCTCTCTCGGACACTCGAGTCGTCCTACGTGGTCGCACCAGGCCTCCACGTCGACGGGGTGGGGTCAGCTTGATATGATAGGGCATACCTGTATAGATATGACCCAGTATTAATAAGATTATTCCTATACCTGCTAGCAAAACTTACCATATCCTTTCAGTCACCTGGAGATGTCCCATCGCCGCCATGTCCCAAACACGTCCGCATCGATGAAAACAACTCCGACATAAAATCTAAAAGAACCCACAAGACCATAAGATATCTTGCAACCTCGCTCTGATACCAAATAAATTGTCATGCCCCGAGGAGCTGCCCGTCCGATACAGACCAAACTGTTAGTGATATGAGAAAAGTGTCCTAAGGCAATCGCCTTATGATTGTAATCATTTATTTTAATAACTGAATATTCACTATTTGAGTATACATGTTTATGTATTTGATTGAGATCTTAAACTCATTTACTGAATGTCCGCAATACAATTCACAGCATGAGAGAATTTGTGATGAATGCACAACTAGTGATTATCACTACATGTGCAATTGTGAAGTATTGAAATTGTCCCTAGTCGATGAATTGATAAATACGGACACTATCAATTCTGTTGAGACTAGCATGAGTTATTCTCTAATCGACTGATTCTCATTGGCTGGTGACATTGGGATGTCCGGAGATAAACATGAATTCTAGTTAAGGGAACTAGTTCATTGGAGTGACTGGCTGTAAAACTTCATATGGTAGTCTACATATAGATATGTCAGTGAAGTTCTTACTGCAGCTTAAGTGCGATGTTCCTTTGACTTGCGGTGTTCAAGTCATCTTGGTCATGGAGACTTATACTTTGACATCTTAAACAAGCATCTCCAAGGAGGTGTGGACCCAGGATGATTGGGTATAAGTCGAAGTGCCCGAAGATGTTTGAACAACCTACAAAGGATTCACCACTCCTTGCGAGGAGATGTATACCCAAGGCCTATCGTCGGATTGTTACTCGAAGCCTCTGGCCAGAGCATGACATGTTCAGAGTATAAATCTCTTAGATACATGAGAGTAATTAGAATTCGTAGGACGAGAAAATGTTACTTGGGCTAGGTGTGACGTAGTCAGCCTAGTGGGGACTGACACACATAGACCATGTCCTGAACCAAGTGGGTATAAGATGGTGAAGGGAATGGGGCACGATTCATTATAGCTGCTGAAGGGTTTCAGAATTATTTCTGAGGTCAACCGTTGATCTTTCGATTAATTGGGGATTATGATGTACTACTAAGTGCCACTCATGATCGTTCTATAATTGGTTATTTATAGATGGCCAACATAAATCGAAAGCCTATTTAGTCACACACACTACGAGTAATCCGAGGGATTTAAAACGAGTTGAAAATTAGATTTTCCAATCAAGAGAGATTAGGTTTGGTTGAGCCAAACGATAGGTCGAATCTGAATTTTTCAGAGACGCATCGGAATCGTAAAATGGCTAAGTCTTTTGAAGACTTAATAGATGAATTAAATGAGTTTAATTCATTGGGGCATGGCCTGGATAGGCCGGCCAAAGAGGGTCCCCACCCTCTTTGCTTGGCAGGCCACAACAAAGGGAGGGAACCAAATTGTTTGGTTCAATTTATAAAAAAAAAATCAACTGTGGTTTGTTTTATAAAATTATGGATGATATAAATTTTTATATAAACCAAGGTTTGGTTTATTTTTTCATGGAAATTAAAATGAACCATGGATTGGTTTATTTTATTTTATAAAATCAATCATGGATTGATTTACCATGATAAAGAAATTTATATAAAATTTATTTTTCATGGAAATTAAAATGAACCATAGATTGGTTTATTTTATTTTATAAAATCAATCATGGATTGATTTACCATGATAAAGAAATTTATATAAAGAAATTTATATAAAATTTATTTTTCATGGAAATTAAAATGAACCATGGATTGGTTTATTTTATTTTATAAAATCAATCATGGATTAATTTACCATGATAAAGAAATTTGTATAAAGAAATTTATATAAAGAAATTTATGTGATAAATTTCTTATGAAAATTTATTCCATAAGAAAAAGTGACTTGGTTGATTTTTATCCTGAATTAAAATATAATTTTAACCATAATATAAAATCAAGACTTGGCATGATGGAATAAGTCATAGAAAATTTATATGATAAATTTCTTATGAATATTTATTCCATAAGAAAAGGAGACTTGGCGGTTGAGAGGCCACTATAAAAAGGACCCAAGGCAAGGCTTGGAATTCATTCGAAATAATCCAAGTATTCTTGCTTGGGCTCTCTCCCTCTCCTCCCATCTTTCTCTTGGCCGGCCTCTCCCTTCTTCTCCCTTCTTCTTGCCGTGAGCACAAGGAGAAGCACCGAGGCGACGAAATTCTTCCATTGAGACGATCTTCCTCTCCGGCCATCAGCACCTTGGGATTGGGCGCAAGTCATCTTCCTCCTCGCTGGAATTGTGATTCCGGCCAACCATGGTGGTGAGTTTTTCCGATATGATTACATCTTTCTTGGTTTCTTTTTGCGTTCTCGGAGAATCTAGTAGTTCTCGAGAACACGAAACTCGTGGTTTTGCGAAGTCATCCCGAAGATACTCGGCGTGGACGCGAATAGAGGCGGAGCTTCCGAGGGACGCTTACGGTTGGATCTCGTCCCTCCCTTCGAGTTACGCGAGGTAATACGTAAATTTGTTTACGTTTCTGCAAAATTTTAAATATATGATCATGTCTACATAAGATAAGGTTGCATGCTTAGATGTGTGGTTAAATAATTTGAGAAATTATTTATGCTAAACCTTCCGCTGCACGTAATTAGTTTTAAAATTACGAACTCGCATCCATGTCAACATGCACCCGGATCCAACCGTGGTATCAGAGCCGGTTAGTGTTCGACATAATCTTATAATTGTTTAGCGGAAAACTTTGTCATGATCTTAATTTTGGAAAATTTTTCAATTATGGAAACTTTCCAATTATGGTAAATTTTCGATTTAGGCATTTAAAAGTTTGGAAATCATCTTAAAATTTCGCAAACATTTGAAATATCCCTATTTCTGAAATTTTATGATAATTCTGAAAAACTTCCATTTTTCGAAACTTTCCAATTTTGGAAATTTCCTATTTTGGAAATTTTCCAATTTTGGAAATTTTCCAATTTTGGAAACACGTAAGTTTTCTTTGTACCAGAAACTTGCAATTATTCTGAAAACCTTTTATTTTTGGAAACTTTTCATTTATGGAAGCTTGCAATTTTGGGCACTTTCTTTCAAGAAAGTCTAGACAAATTATGGAAATATTAATTGGCATTTAAATTCATAATTGGAAATAAAATTATTTAATAAATTTTATTAAATAAGATTGAGCCGTCCGATTTAAAGTTAATTGTTATAATTAAATTTCCTAAATTGAATTTAAATTGTCAAATGTTTAATTTGGATTGAGCCTCGGGGAGCTGTCCAAATTATATTATCAATAAATTTATATTTTGGATTGAGCCTCGGGGAGCCGTCCAAATTATGTTATTTATTGATATTAATTTTCCATAAATAAAATATGTGATCAAATCTTGAAAATTTTTGAGGTGATTCTCAAACGATAATTTTCTTATTTGATTTATGAGGTGATGCTCTTACATATTTTTGTCTCCAAAATTAATTAGGAAAATTGTTTCCTATAGAGTATATTTCCTTAAATATGATTTTCATGAAAATAATATGTGGTTAAATTAAGGGAAACTGTCTCTTAATTTAACAAGATTTGATTTAGAGAAATCAAAGTCTTAAACATATTATTTCCGAAATTGATTATGATAATTTAGGGAATTGTTTCCCGAAACAATTTCCTTGAATAAAGTATGAAAATAGAATTAGGAAATACGGTTCCTAATTCAATTAATGAGACTTGATAAATTAAGTCATATACATACTTTATGAAGGAAATCGTTAGAACATGACATAATTATATGTCATGAATGTGCATAAAAGAAAAGGATGAGACCCAAAACCCCTTACAAAATATTAAGGCCAACACCTTCCATTAATATGGTTAGAACCGGAGTTTTATTTCTCGTTTGGGTTGATGGACACATATATGCCCGGCTTGAACCTCAACATGTTCAAACCATGGAATTAGTTTATGATTAATATAGTTGGAGTCAGAGGTCAATCCTTAGTTTTGGTTGTTGGACACATCCAAGCCTGACTAAACGGTTGAATGAGCTCCAACCATATTAAAACTATTTCTTGATTAATGGGTCAGCCTTAAGCTTAGAGCATCGATTTGTTGTGCCACAACCAAGGTCGATGTAAAGAGAGGTGCAGTTGGGTGCTATGTATAATGTTGCATACTTGTTAATGAGTTAACAACCCAATGATTTATGTAAACATTCAATTAGTTGATAGCATAATGTGATAGTTACATATATGTAATATGTAATCGGTATAATTACCTACCTTCATAGCTAAGAAAAACTTGATGGCCCTAGCCATGGTTGTTCTTATCTATGGTTGGATATCAACCTATTTGGAGATGTTCCTACGATCTCCCGAATAGATAAAAAGGGTTATTCAATTTGAAAAATAAATAGGATTTAATTAATGTACATTGATGCATTCTTTATCATTCTCATCACATAACCTCAATTTGTATTTCTAGGATAATCACCTGATCATGTCTTCTTTGAATTTGCATTCCATTTTGGACACCAATAAGTTAACTAAGGCCAAAAGGATTGAAAAGGCACCAAAAGGCACTGGGCATCACTGCGGCAAGGAGGGCCACTGGCGAAGTAACTGCAAGGTTTATCTTGAGTCCTTGAAGAAGAAGGCATCCGATGCCCCCATCCTCTTCAGGCATCTTCGTTATTGAATGTCACTCTATTTCCTCGTACACCTGGGCACATGATACTGGGTGTAGCTCACATATATGTAATGACATACAAGGGTTGAGGAATAGAAGAAGACTCGTCAAGGGATAAGCGAATTTGCGAGTTTGAAATGGAGCAATGATTGCTGCTATTGCCGTTGGAACATATTTGCTAAAGCTCTCTACTGTACTTGTCTTAGAATTGGATAATTGTTATTTTGTTCCTTCATTAATAAAGAACATTGTATCTATTTCATGCTTGAATGAAAAGGGTTACCATTTAACTTTTTGTAACAATTGTTGTTACATAACTTTAAATAGTGTTCTTTATGGGACCGGAACATTATGCAATGGTATCTGCACGTTAGATTTATCCGGTGACATTTTCAATATCGAAGTTAGCAACAAACGTGCTCGAATAGATAATCAAATAGATTCCTATACGTGGCATTGTCGTCTTGGCCATGTAAGCAAGAAACGCATGACCAAATTACTCTGATGTGGAATTCTGGAATCATTTGAAACTGGTTCATTTGATACATGCGAATCATGCTTAAAAGGCAAGATGACCAAATTACCCTTTTCCGAAAAAGCTAAACTAGAGGGAGAATTGCATGGTCTAATACATACTGATGTATGTGGACCAATATCAACTCTTGCACAAGGAGGCTATAGCTACTTCATTACCTTTATCGATGATCACTCACGATTTGGGTATGTGTTCTTAATGAAACACAAATCTGAAGCTTTTAAGAAATTCAAAGTGTTCAGAAGTGAAGTAGAGAAACATCTTGGCAAAAGTATTAAGATACTTCGATCCGATCGGGGTGGTGAATACTTAAATCAAGAGTTTCAAGATTATCTTAGGGACAATGGGATATTGTCTCAATGGACTCCATCATATACACCACAGCATAATGGTGTATCTGAGAGGCATAACCGAACCATAATGGACATGGTTAGATCTATGATGAATCATGCAACTCTTCCAAAATCCTTTTGGGGCTATGCGCTTAAGATAGCTGTTTACTTGCTAAACAGAGTCCCGACCAAGGTAGTTTCTACTACTCCATATAAGACGTGGAATAGTATGAAACCTCATTTATCTCACCTAAAGATATGTGGTTGTCCTGCTTATGTGAAGCGGACTGTATCAGACAAATTGGATGCTATGTTTGATAAATGTCAATTTATTGGATACCCTAGGGAAACGAAAGGTTACCAATTCTATCATCCCTTGGAACAAAAGGTGTTTGTTTCAAGGCATGCTGTATTTCTAGAAAAAGAATTTCTTTTACAAGAAAACAGTGGGAGTAGCATTGAACTTGAAGAAGTTCAAGAAACTCCAATAGACATTAAAGAGACACCTAGTCTAGACCCATAACTGATAACTCATAATGATGAGCTATCAGTTGAACCTAAAACAACACCACTTTATCGTAGGTCTGATAGGACACGCAATATTCCAGAGAGATACGGATTTCTTATAAGTGAATCTAACGACGTGTTACTCATTAGCGTTGACGAACCTATCAGTTATGAAGATGTTCTGAAAAATTCAGAAAGGGATAAATGGCTTGAAGCCATGAAGTCGGAAATGGATTCCATGTACGAAAATCAAGTATGGGACTTGGTTAACCCACCTGAAGGGATTAAGCCCATAGGGTGCAAGTGGGTTTTCAAGAAGAAAATCGACATGGAAGGTAATGTTGTTACCTTTAAGGCTAGATTAGTGGCAATAGGATATCGTCAGAAACAAGGAATTGATTATGACGAAACCTATTCGCCAGCAGCTATGCTTAAATCCATCCGGATGCTCCTAGCCATCCGGATTACTTCTTTCTTGGTTTGTTGTCACGTTCTCGGAGAATCTAGTAGTTCTCGAGAACACAAAACTCGTGGCTTTGCGAAGTCATCCCGAAGATACTCGGCGTGGACGCGAATAGAGGCGGAGCTTCCGAGGGACGCTTATGGTTGGATCTCATCCCTCCCTTCGAGTTACGCGAGGTAATACATAAACTAGTTTACGTTTCTACAAAATTTTAAATATATGATCATGTCTACACAAGATAAGGTTGCATGCTTAGATGTGTGGTTAAATAATTTGAGAAATTATTTATGCTAAACCTTCCGCTGCACGTAATTAGTTTTAAAATTACGAACCCGCATCCGTGTCAACATGCACCCGGACCCAACCGTGGTATCAGAGTCGGTTAGTGTTCGACATAATCTTATAATTGTTTAGCGAAAAACTTTGTCATGATCTCAATTTTGGAAAATTTTCCAATTATGGAAACTTTTGCAATTATGGTAAATTTTCGATTTAGGCATTTCAAAGTTTGGAAATCATCATGAAATTTCACAAACTTTTGAAATATCCCTGTTTATGAAATTTTATGATAATTGTAAAAACCTTCCATTTTTCGAAACTTTCCAATTTTGGAAATTTTCCAATTTTGGAAAAATGAAAGTTTTCTTTGTACCAGAAACTTACAATTATTCTGAAAACCTTTTATTTTTGGAAACTTTTTATTTATGGAAAGCTCGCAATTTTGGGTACTTTCTTTCAAGAAAGTCTAGACAAATTATGGGAATATTAATTGGCATTTAAATTCATAATTGGAAATTAAATTATTTAATAAATTCTTTATTTTGGATTGAGCCTCGGGGAGCCGTCCGATTTAAAGTTAATTGTTATAATTAAATTTCCTAAATTGAATTTAAATTGTCAAATGTTTAATTTGGATTGAGCCTCGGGGAGCTGTCCAAATTATATTATCATTAAATTTATATTTTGGATTGAGCCTCGGGGAGCCGTCCAAATTATGTTATTTATTGATATTAATTTTCCATAAATAAAATATGTGATCAAATCTTGAAAATTTTTGAGGTGATTCTCAAACGATAATTTTCTTATTTGATTTATGAGGTGATGCTCTTACATATTTTTGTCTCCAAAATTAATTAGGAAAATTGTTTCCTATAGAGTATATTTCCTTAAATATGATTTTCATGAAAATAATATGTGGTTAAATTAAGGAAAACTGTCTCTTAATTTAATAAGATTTGATTTAGAGAAATCAAAGTCTTAAACATATTATTTCCGAAATTGATTATGATAATTTAGGGAATTGTTTCCCGAAACAATTTCCTTGAATAAAGTATGAAAATAGAATTAGGAAATACGGTTCCTAATTCAATTAATGAGACTTGATAAATTAAGTCATATACATACTTTATGAAGGAAATCGTTAGAACATGACATAATTATATGTCATGAATGTGCATAAAAGAAAAAGATGAGACCCAAAACCCCTTACAAAATATTAAGGTCAACACCTTCCATTAATATGGTTAGAACCGAAGTTTTGTTTCTCGTTTGGGTTGATGGACACATATATGCCCGGCTTGAACCTCAACATGTTCAAACCATGGAATTAGTTTATGATTAATATAGTTGGAGTCAGAGGTCAATCCTTAGTTTTGGTTGTTGGACACATCCAAGCCTGACTAAACGGTTGAATGAGCTCCAACCATATTAAAACTATTTCTTGATTAATGGGTCAGCCTTAAGCTTGGAGCATCGATTTGTTGTGCCACATCCAAGGTCGATGTAAAGAGAGGTGCAGTTGGGTGCTATCTATAATGTTGCATACTTGTTAATGAGTTAACAACCCAATGATTTATGCAAACATTCAATTAGTTGATAACATAATGTGATAGTTACATATATGTAATATGTAATCGGTATAATTACCTACCTTCATAGCTAAGAAAAACTTGATGGCCCTAGCCATGGTTGTTCTTATCTATGGTTGGATATCAACCTATTTGGAGATGTTCTTACGATCTCCTGAATTGATAAAAAGGGTTATTCAATTCGAAAAATAAATAGGATTTAATTAATGTATATTGATGCATTCTTTATCATTCTCATCACATAACCTCAATTTGTATTTCTAGGATAATTACCTAATCATGTCTTCTTTCAATTTGCGTTCCATTTTGGACACCAATAAGTTAACTAAGGCCAAAAGGATTGAAAAGGCACCAAAAGGCACTAGCCATCACTACGGCAAGGAGGGCCACTGGCGAAGAAACTGCAAGGTTTATCTTGAGTCCTTGAAGAAGAAGGCATCCGATGCCCCCATCCTCTTCAGGCATCTTCGTTATTGAATGTCACTCTATTTCCTCGTACACCTGGGCACATGATACTGGGTGTAGCTCACATATATGTAATGACATACAAGGGTTGAGGAATAGAAGAAGACTCATCAAGGGAGAAGCGAATTTGCGAGTTTGAAATGGAGCAAAGATTGCTGCTATTGCCATCGGAACATATTTGCTAAAGCTCCCTACTGGACTTGTCTTAGAATTGGATAATTGTTATTTTGTTCCTTTGTTAACAAAGAATATTGTATCTATTTCATGCTTCAATGAAAAGGGTTACCATTTAACTTTTAGTAACAATTGTTGTTACATAACTTTAAATGGTGTTCTTTATGGGACCGGAACATTATGCAATGGTATCTACACGTTAGATTTATCCGATGTCATTTTCAATATCAAAGTTAGCAACAAACGTGCTCGAATAGATAATCAAATAGATTCCTATACGTGGCATTGTCGTGTTGGCCATGTAAGCAAGAAACGCATGACCAAATTACTCCGATGTGGAATTCGGGAATCATTTGAAACTGGTTCATTTGATACATGCGAATCATGCTTAAAAGGCAAGATGACCAAATTACCCTTTTCCGAAAAAGGTAAACCAGTGGGAGAATTGCTTGGTCTAATACATACTGATGTATGTGGACCAATGTCAACTCTTGCACAAGGAGGCTATAGCTACTTCATTACCTTTATCGATGATCACTCACGATTCGGGTATGTGTTCTTAATGAAATACAAATCTGAAGATTTTGAGAAATTCAAAGAGTTCAGAAGTGAAGTAGAGAAACAGCTTGGCAAAAGTATTAAGATACTTCGATCCGATCGGGGTGGTGAATACTTAAGTCAAGAGTTTCAAGATTATCTTAGGGACAATGGGATATTGTCTCAATGGACTCCGTCATATACACCACAGCATAATGGTGTATCTGAGAGGCGTAACCGAACCTTGATGGACATGGTTAGATCTATGATGAATCATGCAACTCTTCCAAAATCCTTTTGGGGCTATGCGCTTAAGACAGCTGTTTACTTGCTAAACAGAGTCCCGACCAAGGTAGTCTCTACTATTCCATATAATACGTGGAATAGTAAGAAACCTCATTTATCTCATCTAAAGATATGAGGTTGTCCTGCTTATGTGAAGCGGACTGTATCAGACAAATTGGATGCTAAGTTTGATAAATGTCTATTTATTGGATACCCTAAGGAAACGAAAGGTTACCAATTTTATCATCCCTTGGAACAAAAGGTGTTTGTTTCAAGGCATGCTGTATTTCTAGAAAAAGAATTTCTTTTACATGAAAACACTGGGAGTAGCATTGAACTTGAAGAAGTTCAAGAAACTCCAATAGACATTACAGAGACACCTAGTCTAGACCCACAACTGATAACTCATAATGATGAGCTATCAGTTGAACCTAAAACAACACCACTTCTTCGTAGGTCTGATAGGACACGCAATATTCCAGAGAGATACGGATTTCTCATAAGTGAATCTAACAACGTGTTACTCATTAGCTGTAACACCCCCCTTATATCTACTCTCGGGGCGGGGTTACGTAACAATTAATCATATTTTTTTTCCTCTAGCATAAAATTTAAAACAATAAGACAAGAGTACAAGGACTGAGCATGCTTGTTTAACTATCAAAGTCATTCTATAACATGATAAGTTCACTAGTAATGTAACTCATAACATACTCAAGTATAAGAGACCTCCAAGGTAAACACTATCATGCCATGTCACTCCTAATCACTAACACTTATTGCCAAGGGAACATAAACATAAACATGATAAAGTAGATATAGAATCATTCTTTCTCGAGCCACCACCCCACACATCTTCAGCCTTCCTGCATCTTCCTTCAGTTCAAGTGTTCCTTACCTTTATCTGCAGTATAAGACAACACATAACTAGTAAGCATAAATGCTTAGTAAGAATTCGGTCCTACTCGTAAAATCCATACGAAAGCATACAACATGTGTACATAATAAATCATAAGCATGAGTTCATCAAAGCATACTGAACATCCAAGTTTCTAAGCATGCAGCATATAGTATTTTAAGCATACCTATCACATGCAATAAATGTTTTTCAAAACAGTTCCATAATGGTATTACATAAAAATACATCCATATCATATTGGGCCCTGTTGTGTACCACCTATCGCGCGGAACTATTGCGCGTTCCCTAATGAATTGGGGTAGCGAGCCACCAATTAATTAGAGCAGGACCCTTCCGTCCTACCGGAGCCATGACCTTACGTTAACATGCACCCCGGATTTGTTTAACGACCCCCTTACGAGTCGGGTACACAACTTCCAAAGTAAAATACTTATCATGCTTTTACATATATGCTAAGGAGTACTCCAAATCACTTCTTACAGGACACACCACTCTTCAAGGGTGCTCATGATCCCGGAGGGACACACCACACAACTAAGGGGTGCTCTTGATCCCATACTTAGTAGAGTATCCGTTCAAGCATTTTAACATATCACATGCAATTTCATAAGTGTGCCCCATGGTCTATAAGGCATGTTCATACATACATCATATTTCAAACATGCATATACATATATCATATTGCATACATGTTCATACATACATCATGTTTCATACATGCATATACATATTATCTTACTAAACATGATCATGTCCCATAGGGTAGTTCAACCTTCAGATACATTTCATGCAACTTATTAAACATAAAGCACATCATGGAATAATTAAGCAACCCTAGACCCTAGTCCTTCTAGGGTTGGCCGAAACTCAAGGGTAAGGGAAAGATTAGGGTTTGAACTAAATATTCACACAGACATTCATACAAACACTTTGTATACACTATCTTACAATACCTTAACATGGGTATATTATAGGATATTTCAACCCTCACTAACCCCTTTTTCTATGCCTTGGCCGAAACCCATCCAAGCCCTAAACCCTAGTTTTTGTTATCACAAATTGAAGGGACACATCATATAGGTATACCCTAAGTTCCAAGGGGTCTTCACATGCATCAAAGGGTAACCAAGGTCTCCTCTTGGGTGTTGGCCGAAACCTACACAAAGGTATAACCCTAGATTTTGTTCACAATATTTTGAATAAACCACATATACATATACCCTAAATTCCAAGGGTCTACTAGTGTAACAAAAAGGAACCAAAGCCTTCCCCTAAGGGGGTGGCCGAAACATGCCAAGGGGAAAAAGTCCCCATTTTCTAAACAATCAAGGAGACAACACATACGATAACCATTACACTGCAGGTGAGGGGATACTTACATCCTTTCGCTTGAATTCCTTCTTCTCTACAATCTTAGGGTACCCTTGAAAAAGAAGAAGAAGAGAGTTTCCCTTGTTAGCCTTCTCTAGCAACCTTGGCCCTAGTAGAGGGTAAGAACCTTCAAGGGATCCTTTTCCTTCCAATTCCCTAGGGTTAGAACCCTAGGGTGGTGTTTTTCGAAAATGAAAAAGGGAGAAGGAGACTCTTGGTTTTCGATAATGAAGTGGGGAAGAAGAAGAGGAAGTGTAACTTCCTTTCCCCCTCTCTTATTTATACTCTTCTCATGAAGAGACATGTCTCTTCGCTTCCCTCGATTTAACAAGAATGTTTCTTATTCTCTCTACAAGAAACATTGCTTGGTTCATTGGTTATGACATGGTGAGTGCAACTAGGGGGTTCAAGGTTCAATCCTTGCTTCCTCCCTTTTACCTCATCTTTTTATCACAATTTGCACTAATCCATATCAAAGCCCTTTAATCCAAGCCTATCATGAAATTTCATAATATTAATAATATTTCATGAATTCATAATATTTCATAATAATAATAATATTTCATGAATTTTATAATATTTCATATTCATGAATTCATAATATTTTCTAATATTCCATGATAATATTTCATGAATTCCATAATATTTTATATTCATGAATTCATAATATTTTCTAATATCCATGATACTATTTCATGAATTCCATAATATTTTATATTCATGAATTCATAATATTTTCTAATATCCATGATACTATTTCATGAATTTCATAATATTTCATATTCATGGATTCATAATATTTTCTAATATCCATGATAATAATCCATGAATTTCATAACATTTTATATGAGAAAATTTTGGGGCGTTACATTAGCGATGACGAACCTATCAGTTATGAAGATGTTCTGAAAAATTCAGAAAGGGATAAATGGCTTGAAGCCATGAAGTCGGAAATGGATTCCATGTACGAAAATCATGTATGGGACTTGGTTAACCCACTTGAAGGGATTAAGTCCATAGGGTGCAAGTGGGTTTTCAAGAAGAAAACCGACATGGAAGGTAATGTTGTTACCTTTAAGGCTAGATTAGTGGCAAAAGGATATCGTCAGAAACAAGGAATTGATTATGACGAAACCTATTCGCCAGTAGCTATGCTTAAATCCATCCGGATGCTCCTGGCCATAGCAACTCATTATGATTATGAGATATGGCAAATGGATGTGAAAATAGCTTTCCTTAATGGAAACCTGCTTGAGGATGTATACATGATACAACCTGAAGGTTTCACATCGGTTGATAAAACCAAAGTATGCAAGCTTCGACGATCCATATATGGACTAAAGCAAGCATCCAGGAGCTGGAACATCTGCTTTGATGAGACAATCAAAAAGTTTGATTTCTCCAAAATCCTGACGAACCTTGTGTGTACAAGAAGGTTAGTGGGAGTACAGTCGTATTCCTAGTGTTATATGTCGATGACATATTACTTATAGGAAATGATATATCAGTCTTACAGTCAGTTAAAATTTGGTTGTCCAAAACATTCTCCATGAAAGACCTGGGAGAAGCAACCTATATCCTTGGGATTAGAATCTATAGAGATAGATCAAAACGGTTGCTTGGTCTTTCGCAGTCTACATATATAGACCGAGTGCTAAAAGGGTTTAGCATGTTGGAATCCAAGAACGGTTACCTTCCCATCAGGCATGGGATCAACCTTTCGAAGTCTATGTGTCCGCGCACAGAAGACGAGAGGATTTGCATGAATAAGATTCCTTATGCATCCGCGATAGGATCTATCATGTATGCTATGTTATGTACTAGGCCCGATGTATCGTATGCTCTGAGCGTCACAAGCAGATACCAGTCTGATCCAGGAATGGATCATTGGGCGCTGTCAAGACAATCCTCAAGTACTTAAGAAACACTAAGGATGTGTTCCTAATATATGGAGAAGGTGATATGGTAATACGTGGGTATACAGATGCCAGTTTCCAGACAGATAAGGATGACTCCAAATCTCAGTCCAGATACGCATTTATTTTGAATGGAGGCGCAATAAGTTGGAAGAGTTCCAAGCAAGACACCAGAGTGGATTCTACCACGGAAGCGGAATATATTGCAGCTTCGGAAGCAGCAAAGGAAGCAGTCTGGATCAAGAAGTTTGTCTCAGAACTTGGTGTGGTTCCAACCATTGATGAAGCAATACTGGTTTACTGCGACAACAATGGAGCTATTACACATGCGAAGGAACCAAGGTCTCATTAGCGATCCAAACATGTGCTTCGTCGCTATCATCTGATCAGATAGATTATAAGTAGGAATGATATACAAATTGAGAAACTTCCCACAGAAAGGAATTTAGCGGATCCTTTAACTAAGGCCTTGCCTCAAACCAAGTTTGAGGGTCATGTTAGAGCCTATGGTATTGGATACCGTAGCGATTGGCATTAGGCCAAGTGGGAGTTTGTTAGTGATATGAGAAAAGTATCCTAAGGCAATCGCCTTATGATTGTAATCATTTATTTTAATAAATGAATATTCACTATTTGAGTATACATGTTTATGTTTTGATTGAGATCTTAAACTCATTTACTGAATGTCCGCAATACAATTCACAGTATGAGAGAATTTGTGATGAATTCACAACTAGTGATTATCTCTACATGTGCAATTGTGAAGTATTGAAATTGTCCCTAGTCGATGAATTGATAAATACGGATACTATCAATTCTGTTGAGACTAGAATGGGTTATTCTCTAATCAGCTGATTCTCACTGGATGGTGTCATTGGGATGCCCGGAGATAAATATGAATGCTAGTTAAGGGAACTAGTTCATTGGAGTGACTGGTTGTAAAACTTCATATGGTAGTCTACATATAGATATGTCAGTGAAGTTCTTACTGCAGCTTAAGTGCGATGTTCCTTTGACTTGCGGTGTTCAAGTCATCTTGGTCATGGAGACTTATACTTTGACATCTTAAGCAAGCATCTCCAAGGAGGTGTGGACCCAGGATGATTGGGTATAAGCTGAAGTGCCCGAAGATGTTTGAACAGCCTACAAAGGATTCACCACTCCTTGCGAGGAGATGTATACCCAAGGCCTATCGTCGGATTGTTGCTCGAAGCCTCTGGCCAGAGCATGACATGTTCAGAGTATGAATCTCTTAGATACATGATAGTAATTAGAATTCGTAGGACGAGAAAATGTTACTTGGGCTAGGTGTGACGTAGTCAGTCTAGTGGGGATTGACACACATAGACCATGTCCTGAACCAAGTGGGTATAAGATGGTGAAGGGAATAGGGCATGATTCATTATAGCTGCTGAAGGGTTTTAGAATTATTTCTGAGGTCAACCGTTGATCTTTCGATTAATTGGGGATCATGATGTACTACTAGGTGTCACTCATGATCGTTCTATAATTGCTTAATTATAGACGGCCAACATAAATCGAATGCCTATTTAGTCACACGCACTATGAGTAATCCGAGAGATTTAAAACGAGTTGAAAATTGGATTTTCCAATCAACAGAGATTAGGTTTGGTTGAGCCAAACGATAAGTCGAATCTGAATTTTTCAGAGACGCATCGGAAGCATATAATGGCTAAGTCTTTTGAAGACTTAAAAGATAAATTAAATGAGTTTAATTCATTGGGGCGTGACCTGGATAGGCCGGCCAAAGAGGGTCCCCACCCTCTTTGCTTGGCCGACCACAACAAAGGGAGGGAACCAAATTGTTTGGTTCAATTTATAAAATAAATCAAGTGTGGTTTGTTTTATAAAATTATGGATGATATAAATTTTTATATAAACCAAGGTTTGGTTTATTTTTTCATGGAAATTTAAATGAACCATGGATTGGATTATTTTATTTTATAAAATCAATCATGGATTGATTTACCATGATAAAGAAATTTATATAAAATTTATTTTCATGGAAATTAAAATGAACCATGGATTGGTTTATTTTATTTTATAAAATCAATCATGGATTGATTTACCATGATAAAGAAATTTATATAAAGAAATTTATATAAAATTTATTTTTCATGGAAATTAAAATGAACCATGGATTGGTTTATTTTATTTTATAAAATCAATCATGGATTGATTTACCATGATAAAGAAATTTGTATAAAGAAATTTATATAAAGAAATTTATATGATAAATTTCTTATGAAAATTTATTCCATAAGAAAAGGAGACTTGGTTGATTTTTATCATGAATTAAAATATGATTTTAACCATGATATAAAATCAAGACTTGGCATGATGGAATTGTTGGGACCGGGTGCATGTTGACAAGGATACGGGTTCGTAAAATTTTAAATTTTTACGTGCAGCGGAAGAATTAGCATAAAATAATTTTTAAAATTATTTTTACTACGTATCTAGCATGCGACCTTATGATATGTGGACATGATCATAAATTAAAACTTTACGGAAAAGTAAACTAATTTACTTAGTACCTCGCGTAACTCGAAGAAAGGGATGAGATCCAACCGTAGCGTCCCTTGGAAGCTCTGCCTCTATTCGCGTCCACGCCGAGTTCTCTTCAGGATGACTTCGCAAAGTCACGAGTTTTGTGCCGACGAGAACTTCTAGATTCTCTAAAGGCACAACTAGAAGATCAAGAGAGAAGAAAGGAAACTAACCTCCAAGAAACGGAATCTAAATTCCGAGACGGAAAGAGATGCGATCCGCTTCTTCTTCTTCTTCTTTGGCACCTCCTTGGTGGATGTTGCTCACGCCTACCCTAGGTAGTGTGAGGATGGTGCGCCGGCCCTAGGGTGGTTGTGCGCCGGCCATAGGTAGGGGATGGGGTGCGCCGGCCCTAAAGGGAAGAGAGGGAGAGAATAAGCGAGAGAGGGAGAGAACTACTAGATCTCTTGACAACTCAATTGGGGAATTCAAGCCTAGCCTTGGTTCCTTTATATAGTAGTCTCTCCCTTGCCAAGTCTCCCCTTTTAACGGAATTTTTATAAGAAATTTATCCTATAAATTTTCTTATGAATTATTCCGTTTAAGCCAAGTTTTATTATAACTAACTTTATAATAAAACAAATACATCTCTCTTTTTATTATGGAATAAATTTTACAAGAAATTTATAAATTTTCTTATTATGAAAAAATCAATTCATAATTGATTTTATAAAATT
>JAGFNQ010007530.1:98082-150637 GCA_024364735.1 Boesenbergia rotunda
AGTGCAACAAACAAATTGAATGCAAATCTCAGAAAAACAAATGGAAACAGACCCTCAAAATTTTAGAACACAGCTGATGTGCAGAAACAATTGATGCAGAAACGAAATCTGAAAACTTCCTACATTGAATGCAAACTTCAAAAACTGATCAAATGCAGAAGCTAATGAATACCAGTTGAATTCGAGCACAAAGTACACTACAAGGTGTGTTTAATATGGCTACAAATTAGTGTGGAGGCTGACTTGATATTCTTGCAGAATTCCAGCCACTTGGCACACATACAGATTTACAGTTATTACGCATGAACAGACCACTGAAACTCATCAGTAACCAAAAGCGAAACTAAAGCACAGAGCTGAATTTGATGGGTAGGAATGAACTCTGATCCATATGGAAACAAAACTGAATACAATTGGATGAAAATTTCAGAATTCAACTCGCATTAAGTGCACAGAATTTTAGCTCGCTGCAATGTTCAGAAACATCCACGGCAGAAATGGAGGGATAAAAATCAGATCACCCGAATGCAAAACAATGCTGTGGAGTCTACAAGCTGTAAATTATTATCAGGGAAAATTTATCAAGCAATATTTTCTAGATGCAATTGTTCAGAACTCTCATCTGATACGCAAGAAAAGCTGAGTTCAGAATTAAGGTTGCGCAGAAATTGAAAACGAAAATGCAGTAATAAAATCAAATTGTTAAACAATTCAAATCAATTGATTTAGTAAATTAAATGCGATCTTCAATTTCAGGGAATAAACGAAATACTATTCGGATTGGAAAGAAACTGTGAAAATCAGAAAAGAAATGGCACGCAGAAACAGTTTGGCACGTAACAGATTTAGGAACATAAAATCTAAGCAGAAGTGCAGAAATTAAATCGAATATGAAGCAAACTAAGCTAGCTACAATTGCTCTCTACAAACTGCCTATCTAACACTTGCAAACATGAGGATTGAAACCTAATTACAACTGAAAACAAATTCAGAAAATTTAAACTGCATCTAATTGAATTTGATACGCAGATGCCGAAACTGATACGCAATTGCCGAAACTGTAAAACTAAGTGAAACTAAATTTCTTGTTCACTAAACACACTCATTAGCTAACTAACTTGAAGAATTAAATCTAGATTACAGCTGAAACAATGCAATAAACCAAGATAACGAATCTGAATTCGAAAACAGTAAGAAACGAGGCAGAAACGAAATTTACAGCTAAAACAATGAAATTAAACTATCTAAGCTACTCCTCAACCATTCCTCAACTCAAGAGCTCCTTGGTCGTCAATCAAGGGAGAACCTCGGACCCGCAAGCTCCGCAAATCAGTGAAGATACGTCTCTGCTACTGAAACAGATCAAAACCTCCTCAAACTGAAATTAGCTTCCGAATTCTTCAATCTCACTGTTGTGGCTTGCAAATTGGATTTGGGAATGACCGAGACCTTCCAGGGAACCCCTCTGGTCAGCTCGGTTGTAGTGGAAATGGATCACAGCTGAGTTCGTTGAAGTCGGATAGTGGAACTGCCGAGACCTCGCGCAGCTTCGCTATTGAGCAGAAATCAATTCTGAAACCTCGTTGAGATTCTCTTCACTAACCTAGCCCTTGATTTGATGATGGATTGAAGGATCGCGCCTCCTTGATGAAGAAATCTAGCTAAGGAATTGAAGAACGAAGCGAAGAAGACGAGCTAACGGCGGAGATGCGACGAAGGGAAGAAGGCTGGGATTTTTCCTTAAGTAATAACCAATGGACGGCTCAGATTGATCGGAGGAGATCCAATGGCTGATCTTGCTCTGATTTGAGCCAAACTTTGATGATGATGATCTGGGGTTAGGATCTGCCTCGTGGTAGCTCAGATCCTCCAGATTTGCAACGGATGGTCCAGATCAACCTAATCTTTGAATGAACGATCTAGAGCCCTCCAAGCTTGATCCAACGGCTGATCTTGCTCTGATGGGGATGAAACCTTCAGATCTTGATCAGGGTGCTTGATCAACCCTAGCCCTAGCTCGGATTACTTCAGATGGTCCCGGATGGCTCAGATCTAGCCGCTCTTGAATCGGACGGCCCGGATTAATCCAAATCATGATAATTCGATCCGGTTCCACTTCCGACTCAAGGTTGACCCAGTATGCCCTAGGTCCAGGATCCTTTCATGCCTACAATAATATATCAGAAAATTAGTGGCCAAATAATCCAAAAATATGTAAATTTGTAATTAAGTCCAAATTAATAGGAAATCCTAAAACCTAGGGTAAAATCATAGTTAAGCAAATAAAACATGAGTCAAACATGGATTTTAGCAATTAAAATAATCAACAAAATGGTATTTATCAACTCCCCCACACTTAACCTTGAGCGTCTCGCGAAAACACTAAATAAGTATACCCTAGATTTTCTTAAGCATAAATAGAAGCAAATGAAAAGAAATTACCTAAGGTTGTCAATTCTCATAAATCTAAGCTCTATGGATTAGTATCTTGTCCTTAAATCAACAACTTAGCCTTTTCATCCATCATGAGTCATTGAGATGAATTTAAATCACTACCCTTTCAAGGGAAGTTTTTGTGGCTCTCTTCTTAAGTTCTAAGTTGATTATGGAAGTGGAGCTCACTCTTACACACATGCTTCTTGCACTACCATAGGCTTGCTTATTGTCTAATCTCCACCATTAATCATGAATAGGATCAACAACTATAAAAACAAATAAAAACATGAAAAATGGTGAGAAATGAAATAAAAACCAAGAAAATGGAAAAATTGATGGAGTGTGAGACTTGATTGCTCAAAGATGTTTCCAATGTGCTTTGCCCCTCTTGACAGTCCTCTAATGATATCAAAAGTATGGTGGAGTGAAACTTGAATAAATTCCTTTGACTTGGATGAAAAACCCTTTCTTGGTTTCAATGTGCCAAATTTGCCTATTGCGTGCCAACTTGTTTTGTTCCCTCTTCTTTTCTGATATTTTTTTCTTTTATCCTTTCTTCTGTGTTTCAATATCAGCTCCACGACATCTTCATTGAAAAACTCTGATTTCAAAACAAATACATCACATACTAATGGGAAAATTAAATGCTTCACTTGAGGTTGTGGCACTACACTGATTTTTTTTCCTCTGATTCTTTTCACTGATCTGAACTGGAATTTCAAACATCCCAGCAGCCTCATTTTCCACTCTGATTTCATTTCAGTAACACAATGCTAGATTAGAGAACTCAGATTCAGTTTAGAGTTGATACAGAATTGATTGTATGGAACCAAATTTGATATAGTAAACAATTTTCTGCCCTTGAACTTGGCACAGCTTTTTGCACTTATCATCTCCACTTTCCAATCTGATTTCTCCAATTCAGCTTCACAAACAATCCTTCAAGATATTCCATAATTTGTAGCCTACTCAATTCAGCAGCTATCCTTGATATTCAGCTTAAAATGTCCAGTTTTCAGCTTCTGCACAGCTTTTGGTCACCTTTCTATTCTGATCAACAGCTTCTAGCATCCGGATTTCCTCCAGATTTGGTCAGCATTGGGTGTTCTCAATTCTCTTTGATGCATTTCCGAACTTGTTTCCTGATTCACAACCCAGAAAAATCAATTTTCAGCCTCCAAGTTGACACAACTGCACACAAACTGCTTCAGCTCATTTGCAACTCAACTTTCCAATCTGGTTCTGTTCTCAATCCTTGTAAACAACCTCTCAATCTTAATTCATTTTCAGTATTCAAATTAGTTCCTTCACTTCAACTTCAGATCCAAACAGACTTTTCAAATCAGCACAGATTTTTTGCATTCCAGCACAAAAATTCTGCATTGGATCTGATTTTCCAGCTTCAATTCAGAATCTACAAGATGTTGCTGATCTTAGCTTCCCAAAATTCCAACTTTTCAGTTTTTATCCAAGTCAATTTCTTATCCAAGTTAGCAGATTTTTTTTCTTGGCACAAGAATTTCTTTCTTTTTGCATTTTCGTGCCAATGTTTCTCATTGCAGAAAAATTTTTCATTGTCACACCATGCCACTTGGATCTTCAAAATATGTTAAGGAATCTAGATCTCTAATTGCTTCCATCCTCTTGTTCATTTTTAGAATTCAAATTCAACTCATTTGGCACCTTTTGGCTTCAACTTGGCAAAAAATAATTTTTTTTTCTTTCGACATAAATTGCATCCTTGATGAAAATTCATTCCAAATCCCTAATCACTCCCCCACACTTAAATCTTTGTCTGTCTCGGGCAAAATATTATCAAGTAAACATCCCAAGCAAATAAATTCATAGAAAAATTGGGGTTAAGATTAGCAATAAGGAAAGGTAAATAGAATAGACATGATTTTTGCCAAAATTGATATGGAAAGGTAAACAAAGTGATTAGTCTCGATAGATGTGATCCAATCATTGAAATATGACTTAGAAAGAACCTAAGCAAGTTCTAGAGTACAATAACAAATGTGTAACACAAATATAAGGCTAATTCTCACTAGGTAAAAATAATTCATCCCAAGTCATCAATTAAGAATCTAAAACCAAGTAGTACTCAAGCATCCAAGAATTCATCCATTAGCTCAAACCCTAAGTTTTGACAACCAAATTTAATTTATTTTCCAAAAGACTCTAAAATGCTATGGGATAACCTAGAGGGATACATTTATTCCTAGTCATGCAAGAAAAAGTGCTAAAATGGAAAGACATGGTATTTACATTGACTCCTAGTCATTTTACTCTACTTAAGCATTTATTAGCAAGGTCTCAACTTAAAAGTGAAAAATGCAATAAAAGAAAATACAAGAAAAATCAAACTCCCTTTATTCTGGTGGACGGAGTCTATTCAGAAGGAGCCTCCATCGTGGTAGTGGAGGAACATGGGTGGCTGAGAGATTTGGGACTCCCCCACACTTGAACTTTGCAGAAAATTTCTCTGGTGGCCTAAGGCGATTCAGGTTCAAAATCCATGGAAGGAATGGAGGGCTATGGATTAAAGTAAGATCTTCTCCTCCTTCTTGATGCCTTTCAGAAGTCCTTCCAGGAGGTTGAAGTCTGTTCAGTTGGAGCACCCACTCCTGAAGTCTTCTGGACCCTGCAAAACAATGTAATACCTTTCTCAAGCGTGCAGGGTCAAAAAGAAATAAAATAATATCAATCTCTACATGAAATGAATCTAAAACTGCATCATATTCAATTAAATCAAATCATGGTGCCTCAATAAATTTTTCACAATTATTTCCTATAAAATTTGCATCCTGAAATCCATCACAAATAATAAAATCAATCCTTGGCACTTCAATAGAAATTTCACAATTATTTTCTACTAAAGATGTATCAAGCAATGTATCACAGCCAATAAAATCAATCTCAGGTGCCTCAATAAATTTTTCACAATTAATTTCAGCGGCAGATATGTCAAAAGACTCATCACAATAATCAACAACACTAGGCACTTTTAAAAAATTTTCACACTCAGCATTTGCATCTAATATAGCACCACATGCTTCATTTTCAGCAACTGTAACACTAGGTACCTCTAGGGATTTTTCACAATTATTTTCAACAAAGAATGCATCCCTAGGTGTATTAAAAATAATAAAATCAGTTTGAGGTACCTCTATGCAATTTTCAGACAAAATAGGAGGAGTATTTACCTGATCGTGCTGAAAAATACCTAGAGGTTCTACAAAAGTAGAAATATCCGTGTTCTCCTCCTGGTCAAGTAATTGCTCCTCTTCAGCCTCAAGCTCTGGTGGATACTCAACTAAAGCAGGTGATCCTTGGGTTCTTGCTTCCACCATGCAAGTCCCTACACTTTCTGGTAATTGTGGTGGTCCCTGGGGCGTAGTGCAATCCCTTATACCTATAGAATCATCTCCCATGTATGTTTCCTCAACCATTCCTGTATCAACCAAATTAGAAAAATTAGGACCATCAATAGCAATATCCTTACAAAATAAAAGTTTAGAAGGGTCCTGTAAAGTTTCAGAGTCAAAGTCAAGATTGTTACAAGCTCTACTATCCATCTCCTCGCAGGCCTCTAAATCAGTAGGAATGGGTGATTCTTGGGGCTCTGTGCAATCCCCTACACTCTCAATCCTATCCTCTGAATTTTCTGATGTATCAATCAATATAGGTGGTTCCTGGGGCTCTGTGCAATCCCCTGCACCTATAGATTCATCTGATTGTCCTGATCTTTGGGCTTGTATCTGATTCCATTGATCAACCAATTTTGCAAAGTGTTGTAGTTGTTGTTGATTAATTTGCTCTTGTTGTTGTTGTTGTTGTAGAACTTGTTGTTGCCAAGCTTGTTGTTGTTGTAACATTTGTTGACACATCTCCATCATCCATTGGTGTAGAGCCTCATCCCAATCAGGATCATCAAAGCCTCCTTGATTAAACTGCTGAAATGGGAGGGGCTGAAAATTCTGAGTGTCTTGCTGAAAATGTTGAAATTGTAGTTGAAAGGATGGTTGAACTTGCTGAGAATTTGGCTCGTATGGCTATGAATATTGAAGAGGTTGTTGAAAATTCTGTATAGGTTGAAATTCTTGCTGCCATGGCTGAGGTTGAAGCTGAAATTGATTATTTTGGGGCTGAAAACTTTCAAAAGGCTGCTGGAAATTTTGTGGTTGCTGAAATTGTTGTAATGGTGGCTGAAAAAATTGATTGGGTTGCTGAAAATTCGAATGTGATTGCTGAAATGGTTGCTCAAAACCCTGGAATTGTGGCTGCCCACTCTGAATTTGTGGCTGGAAATTTGGTTGATTTTGCTGGAAATTTTGGAAAGGCTGAAAAAACTGATTTGTTGACTGATTGAATGGTTGGTTCTGCTAAAACTGTGGACACGGCTACTGGTAAGTAGATGAAAACATTTTGAACCTGCACCCCTGTCACAAAACAAACAAGAAAAATGGCAGTACCCGTATACAAAAGACAAAGCAAAATAAAATAGAACCCAATGATATGTCAAAAGGCATACAAGCAAAAAATCAAACAAATCAACTAGTTGCAGTCCCCGGCAATGGCGCCAAAAATTTGATAAGCCCAAACTATGTGTCACGAATGTGGGCCTCAAATTTAAATGTGAATGAATATGCTGGAAACCCTTTTACAATCAAAAGTATAAAAATGTAGCAAAGGGGCCACAGGTCGTATTTTTCTCGGGGCTAGTTGACGTAATTTGATTCGAGCTTGTATTAATGTGTCGTTTGTGTTTTTGGGTTTCAAATCAAAATTGGTTTCGGTTTCAATAGGAAATGAAAATGCAATGAGATACAAGACGCATGCCACCCAAAGCTTGATATACATGGACAAAAACTTATGTGCCAAGATGATACTAAGTCCCAAAATTATGATTGACTATTTTGAATTGAAACTAATCATTCCCATTCGAAAGACCAAGTGCTAGCATTGAATTAAAAAGGAATTTCAGACATGATTGCAGCTGATCAGAATTGGTACAGGATGTCAGAATTGTGGGCAGTAATTAAGTGATGAAGCTAGATGCAGAATTCGGATGTAAAGCCAACAAACTTCAGGTATAACAGCTCATTAAGAATAAGCTTAACTTCAGTAACTAGATCTGGAATTCAACCGAATGCAAGTTGAGCTGTAATCAAGAAAAGAAACTGATACACAATCAATTAGGCAAGCTGAAATGCAAAATCCAACTGATGCAACCCAAAATTGAGAAGTTGCACATTGAGTTGTTAATTGAGACAAGAACAAACCGAACTACAACTCATAGAAACAAACAAATGTGCAACAAACAAATTGAATGCAAATCTCAGAAAAACAAATGGAAACAGACCCTCAAAATTTTAGAACTTAGCTGATGTGCAGAAACAATTGATGGAGAAACGAAATCTGAAAACTTCCTACATTGAATACAAACTTCAATAACTGATCAAATGCAGAAGCTACTGAATACCAGTTGAATTCGAGCACAAAGTACACTACAAGGTGTGTTTAATATGGCTACAAATCAGTGTGGAGGCTGACTTGATATTCTTGCAGAATTCCAGCAACTTGGCACACATGCAGATTTACAGTTATTACGCATGAACAGACCACTGAAACTCATCAGTAACCAAAAGCGAAACTAAAGCACAGAGCTGAATTCGATGGGTAGGAATGAACTCTGATCCATATGGAAACAAAACTGAATACAATTGGATGAAAATTTCAGAATTCAACTCGCATTAAGTGCACAGAATTTTAGCTCGCTGCAATGTTCAGAAACATCCACGGCAGAAATGGAGGGATAAAAATCAGATCACCCGAATGCAAAACAATGCTGTGGAGTCTACAAGCTGTAAATTCTTATCAGGGAAAATTTATCAAGCAATATTTTCTAGATGCAATTGTTCAGAACTCTCATCTGATACGCAAGAAAAGCTGAGTTCAGAATTAAGGTTGCGCAGAAACTGAAAATGAAAATGCAGTAATAAAATCAAATTGTTAAACAATTCAAATCAATTGAATCAGTAAATTAAATGCGATCTTCAATTTCAGGGAATAAACGAAATACTATTCGGATTGGAAAGAAACTATGAAAATCAGAAAGGAAATGGCACGCAGAAACAATTTGGCACGCAACAGATTTAGGAACATAAACTCTAAGCAGAAGTGCAGAAATTAAATCGAATATGAAGCAAACTAAGCTAGCTACAATTGCTCTTTACAAACTGCCTATCTAACACTTGCAAACATGAGGATTGAAACCTAGTTACAACTGAAAACAAATTCAAAAATCTGAAACTGCATCTAATTGAATTTGATACGCAGATGCCGAAACTGATACGCAATTGCCGAAACTGTAAAACTAAGTGAAACTAAATTTCTTGTTCACTAAACACACTCATTAGCTAACTAACTTGAAGAATTAAATCTAGATTACAGCTAAAACAATGGAATAAACCAAGCTAACGAATCTGAATTCGAAAACAGTAAGAAACGAGGCAGAAACGAAATTTACAGCTAAAACAATGAAATTAAACTATCTAAGCTACTCCTCAACCATTCCTCAACTCAAGAGCTCCTTGGTCGTCAATCAAGGGAGAACCTCGGACCCGCAAGCTCCGTAAATCAGTGAAGATACGTCTCTGCTACTGAAACAGATCGAAACCTGCTCAAACTGAAATTAGCTTCCGAATTCTTCAATCTCACTGTTGTGGCTTGCGAATTGGATTTGGGAATGACCGAGACCTTCCAGGGAACCCCTATGGTCAGCTCGGTTGTAGTGGAAATGGATCACAGCTGAGTTCGTTGAAGTCGGATAGTGGAACTGCCGAGACCTCGCGCAGCTTCGCTATTGAGCAGAAATCAATTCTGAAACCTCGCTGAGATTCTCTTCACTAACCTAGCCCTTGATTTGATGATGGATTGAAGGATCGCGCCTCCTTGATGAAGAAATGTAGCTAAGGAATTGAAGAACGAAGCGAAGAAGACGAGCTAACGGCGGAGACGCGACAACGAGAAGAAGGCTGGGATTTTTCCTTAAGTAATAACCAATGGACGGCTCAGATTGATCGGAGGAGATCCATCGGCTGATCTTGCTCTGATTTGAGCCAAACTTTGATGATGATGATCTGGGGTCAGGATCTGCCTCGTGGTAGCTCGGATCCTCCAGATTTGCAACAGATGGTCCAGATCAACCTAATCTGTGAATGGACGATCTAGAGCCCTCCAAGCTTGATCCAACGGCTGATCTTGCTCTGATGGGGATGAAACCTTCAGATCTTGATCAGGGTGCTTGATCAACCCTAGCCCTAGCTCGGATTACTTCAGATGGTCCCGGATGGCTCAGATCTAGCCGCTCTTGAATCGGACGGCCCGGATTAATCCAAAACATGATAATTCGATCCGGTTCCACTTCCGACTCAAGTTTGACCCAGTATGCCCTAGGTCCAGGATCCTTTCATGCCTACAAAAATATATCAGAAAATTAGTGGCCAAATAATCCAAAAATATGTAAATTTGCAATTAAGTCCAAATTAATAGGAAATCCTAAAACCTAGGGTAAAATCATAGTTAAGCAAATAAAACATTAGTTAAACATGGATTTTAGCAATTAAAATAATCAACAAAATGGTATTTATCAGTATGTCTTACAAGCCTTCCTGAGAACCACCCTGTGGGCATCCATGGTTGATGCTTACAAGGTATCGAGGGACTTATCTTTAGTTAAATTAGACGATCTATTTTGTGAATTTGAACTTCACGAGCAAGCTAATATTTCGGCAAAAGAGAAAGGTATTGCTTTTGTTGCAGAAAAGGAGAAGAAGAGGAGAAAGGAGAAGAAGAAGATGATCTACTCATCATCCTCGGACTCGGAGGAGTCAAGTGCCTCTATGGACAGTGACCAAGAGGCCTTTATGGTAAGGAAATTTCGTAAAGCATTTAAAAGTTTTTCTAACAAATAATATGCTAGGAAAGGGGCCAAAGGTAAGGGTAAGGCCAAGGAGATAATCTGCTTCAACTGTCACCAAGAGGCGCATATGAAGAACGAGTGTCCCCAGTTGAAGAAAAGGGAGGACAAGAAGGAAGAGAAGAAGAAGAGTGACAAGAAGAAATCAAAGGGAAAGGAGAAGACTGCCACGAACCTCAAGGCGACTTGGGATGATCCCTCATCCTTAGAGGAAGAAGAAGAGCAAGTCTCCCACTTCGCTCTTATGGCACAAGATGAATCAGACTCATCAGACGATGAACGAAGCTCAAGCAGTGAAGATGAGAGCTCCTCCACTTCATCATCATCAGAGTCAAAAGCTTCGGTAAGTGAGGTATACCACTTACCCTCCTCTACCTTAGTGAAAATAATTTCTAGCACGAACATGGATTTAGCTAAGGCTAGAAGTAGAATTAAGGATCTTAAGGAAGAAATTGCCATGCTTAGAGTAGAAGCTATTAAACTTAAAGATTTACATGCTAGCTCTACCTCTTCACATGTTTCACATATTGAAAATGAAAATATGGAGTTAAGGAAACAAGTAGATGACCTCACAAAGGCCCTTAGGAAATTCCAAGTAGGATCAAGTAACCTTGATATGATCATCAACAGTCGAAGGGCTGCATATAACAAGGCCGGATTGGGTTATAGACCTAAGACCAAGGAAGTAGCATTTGTCTCACTTACCGGTAGGATTGGTGTATCTAGGAGACTAGGGGCAAAGGGAACCACAAAGAAGGCATGGGTACCTAAGAAATTTTTAAATGATGCTTATGGATCAATGATATGGGTACCAAAAGAGCATATTTTCCATGTTGTCAAGGTAAAGATGAAGGAGGCCCTAACTTTGTGGATAGTAGATGGTGGATGCTCAAGACACATGACCGGGGATGTGAGCAAGTTCATCACTATTAGCTACCTAAGAGAAGGGACCGTCTCTTTTGGAACAGTGGAAAGTTAAGGATCATTGGTATGGGCACAATTGAGGTATCTCCCACTATTTCGATTCATAAAGTACTTTTAATTAAGGATATGAAGTTTAATTTATTAAATGTAAGTCAACTATGTGATGCCGGTTTTAGAGTAGAATTTCATGCTAAGAAATGTGTAATAAGGCAAAGTGAATCAAACACTATCATATTAGAAGGGTTTAGAGAGGCAAACTTGTATTATCTTGATCTATCTTATGCTACTAACAATGTTGTTAAGTGTCTCATGTTTAAAGAAGAAGAAGGGTGGTTATGGCACCGAAGACTTGGACACGTCAACATGAGGAGCATTGCAAGAGTGGGCAAGGAAGAATTGGTGAAGGGGCTCCCAATGATCAAGTACGAAAAGAACAAGATGTGTGATGCATGTCAAGAGGGTAAGCAATCAAAAGCATCACACAAAGGTAAAACTCTAATTACCACCTCATTACCTTTAGAACTCTTGCATATAGACTTGTTTGATGGCCATAGTACTCCATCACTTGTAGGGACTAAGTATTGCTTAGTGATAGTAGATGACTTTTCTATGTTTACTTGGGTCTATTTCTTGAAACATAAGGATGATACCCTAGATATTTTATAGGATTTAGTAAAAGGGTAGAAAACGAAAAGAACATCAAAATAAACTAAATTAGGAGTGACCATGGTGGGGAGTTCCAAAACGCTAGCTTCACACAATTTTGTGTTGAAAATGGATACAAGCATGAGTTTTCATGCCCAAGGACTCCTCAACAAAATGGGGTAGTTGAGAAGAAAAACTGAGCCCTATAAGAAGCTGCTAGGACTATGCTTAATGCATATTCTCTTCCTAGCTATTTTTGGGCCGAAGCGGTTAACACCGCTTGCTATATCGAAAACCGGGTGTTGGTACATTGATTTTTAGGAAAAACACCCTTTGAACTTTGGAATGGAAGGGTACCCTAACTCCACTATTTTAGGGTCTTTGGATGTAAAGTTTACATCTTAAACACCAAAGATGACCTAAGAAAATTTGAGTCAAAAGCCGATGAAGGAATCTTAGTAGTGTATTCATTGACTAGTAGGGGTTATAAAGTGTACAACAAGAGGACAAAAGTGATTGAAGAGTCCTCAAATGTCAAATTTGATGAAACCACGAGTACTTACCCTAGAAAGGCTTTTATTGATAAGGATATAGAAGAAGTCCAACCCCTTGCCCAAAGAATCCAAGACCTACATTTGGAGGGCAATGATCAAGGGGGAGTAAGAAGTACCCTAGAGGATGAGGAAGAAGGAGTAAATGAACCTACAACCTCTAGGCCCTTGAGACATCATCATGATCATCCTATTGACCAAATTGTGGGTGATGTCACTCAAGGAGTAAGGACTAGATCATACTTTAGGGACCAAACGAGTAAAATAGCTCTAATCTCCCAATTAGAACCCAAGACCATTGATGAAGCATTGGGAGATGTTGATTGGGTTTTAGCTATGCAAGAAGAGCTAAATCAATTTGAGAGGAGTGAAGTTTGGGAGTTAGTCCCTAGAGCCAATGATTGCACTATTGTAACCACTAGATAGGTCTTTAGGAACCAACTAGACGACCAAGGTAAAATCACTAGGAACAAGGCTAGATTGGTATCTAGGGGGTTTAACCAAGTTGAGGAATTAGATTATGATGAGACCTATGCCCCCGTAGCTAGGTTAGAATCAATTAGAATTCTACTAGCCTATGTCGCTCACATGGGTTTCACACTTCCCCAAATGGATGTGAAGTCGGTATTTCTAAATGGAATCATTAAGGAAGAAGTCTATGTAGAACAACCCCCCGGGTTTGAGAACCCCAACTATCCAAGACATGTATTCAAATTAAGGAAAGCCTTATATGGATTGAAACAAGCTCCCCGGGCTTGGTATGAGAGGTTTTCTTCATTTTTGGTGTCTAAGGGGTTTAGAAGAGGAACAATTGACCCTACATTGTTCCTAAAATATAAGCATAAGGATATATTTGTTGCCCAAGTCTATGTAGACGATATCATTTTTGGGTCAACAAATAATGACTTCCTACAAGAATTCATCAAGTGTATAGAAGATGAATTTGAAATGAGTCTTGTAGGAGAGCTAACCTTTTTCTTAGGACTTCAAGTTAAGCAAACGAATGAAGGTATACATGTATTTCAAACCAAATATGCTAAGGAGATGTTAAAGAAATTTGGTTTAGAAAATGCTAAGGAAGCATCTACACCCATAGAACTAATGTGAAAATCGATAGTGACATTGAAGCGAAAATGGTAGACCCTAAACAATATAGGAGCATGATTGGTAGCCTCCTATACCTAACCGCTAGTAGACCCGACATACTTTTTGCGGTAGGTATGTGTGCAAGGTACCAATCTTGTGCCAAAGATTCCCATTTAGTAGTAGTCAAGAGGATCCTAAGGTATGTGAAAGGTACCCTCAATGTCGGACTTTGGTATCCTAGAACCCCTAGTGTTGATCTAATTGGATACACCGACTCCGACTATGCGGGGTGTAAGTTAGATAGGAAGAGTACAAGTGGAGGGTGTCAATTCCTTGGATCTTCATTAGTTAGTTGGAGTAGTAGGAAACAACCATGCATTGCCCTATCAACAACGGAGGTAGAATATGTGGCAATGGGTGGATGTGTTTCCCAACTCCTTTGGATCATGCACACCTTAGAGGACTATGAGCTACATTACACCAAGGTCAAAGTATTGTGTGATAATGTAAGCATAATCAATTTAACTAAAAATTCGGTTCACCATTCTAGAACAAAACACATTGAAGTGAAACATCACTTCATTAGAGACCATATGGCAAGGGGAGACATAGAATTACACTATGTTGAATCAAAGTCGAACCTAGCCGACAGGTTTACCAAGCCTCATCCCGAATCGGAGTTTACATCCTTAAGAAGAGGCCTTGGAATGTGTTTTGTGGAAGTATAGGATGAACTTGGAGACATTAGTTTTGAAAAAAGGGAGACATTTGACTCACTTGTGCTTGTAGCACATTGTTGAACTATTAAAAGTATCAAAATATCAAAACTAGACCAATTATGGGGGAGACAAGTGTTTAATCAATAGTCATCTTGCTAAAAATTATAGTTGGACATTTTAAAAACTTTGAAAACCATTTTATGTTCTACATAGTGTGCCATGCTTTTAAAAGTTATATATTTGCAAAATTGGTTTCAAAGGTTGATACAAAATGTAGTTGTTTTCAAAACTTTTGGGTTTTTATCAAATGTCATGCATGTTTGAAATTTTATATGGTTTAATATTTTTCCCTGATAGAGTATAACATTTCAAACATGTATGTAAACTTTTAAAATTTTTGGAATTTTCTGAGAGTTTCTGAAATTCGACAGAAAACCTAAAAAATCAGACTGATAGCGTATCAGTCGACTGCCCTATGGGCAGTCGACTGTCACGCCTGTTTTTCAGCAACTGTAAAAATTTCAGAAATCAATAATTCTCGCATTTGATGCCATAGGGTTTGGTTGCTTGAGGCAATCATTTTGATGGTGTCAAAGGGGGAGAATGGGTGGTTTAAGTTAGAATTTTGACTTAAAATGAATGATTTTAGGTATTTTGTCTAACTTAGACCTTGAAAGGTTAAAATTTGGAGAGAAGACATGGATTAAGGGGGAGGGGTACCTCTTAGGTTCGGATATGTCTTACATTCTTAACATATTGTTGTTGTTAAGTAGTAACTTAACTTGGTGTTAGACTAGAATTGAAAATGGGGAGAAGACATAGATTAAGGGGGAGGTTACCTCTTAGGGTTACTATGTATCATGATTTTTCAATTGCTATGTTTTGCTATTGCTATTGTGGTTGTTGCTTATCTCTAACTTAAACATATTGCCATACATCAAAAAGGGGGAGATTGTTGAGGCAATCAGCCCTTAAATGATTGGAAGATCATGGTTTTGATGTGTAGGCGAATAGGTTTAAAGTTAGAGTGTTATGTTGTATTTGATTTGTGTGATTGAGTTTGCAGGATTTGGAGAATCACACTTGGTGGACCTATCCGAGGGACGAGAGTCGAGGGAGGAGAGCTCCAAGGGCAAGCCGGGAAGTGGACTTCAAAGGGCACACGTGAAGGGTGGCATGGAGGCAAGCCAAGGAAAGGCTTGCGTGCGCATCCGAGGGACGATAGCCAGAGGAAGAGGACTTCAAGGGGCGAGCCAAGGGAGCAGACCTGAAGGCACACGCGAAGGAGAAGGTTTGGAGTGGCTGGAGCTGAGCTGGGAGGCAGTGCAGTCGACTGGCCCAGAGGCAATCGACTGCCAAAACCCACAGAAAGTTCGCAGCTTCGGACCAGTCGACTGGCCTTGGGGCAGTCGACTGGTATACCTCGAAACTAGCTGTTGGCTAGCTGTTTGCTAGCCGTTGGCTAGCCGTTGGCCAGCATTTATTGCTGGGCCACGGGGCAGTTGACTGGTGCGAGACTGGATAGACTTCTATTCTGTCCTTTTCACCTATAAAAGGAGCTCCTCGTTACACGTGTATGTATAGTTCCGTACAGTAACGAAGTGCTGCCCAATTGTTGAGTGATCTTTGCTTCCTCCATCATATTTCTGCATCTGTAGAGAGGAAGCTTTTGCTGTAAAGGTTTCTCCACCTCAAGGAGACTTTTCGATAGTGAAAAGTGGTGCTCGTAGCGTGGATCCTTGGATTAGTCACCCATCTGAGTGGATACCAAGTAAAAGAACTTTGTTAGCATTGTTATTTCTTTTGCATATTATTTCCGCTGCGCTAACATCTTTGTATAGATCAAAACAATCAAAGAAAGTGCATTCACCACCCCTCTGCACGCCTACATTGATCCTTCAATCTGTTCACCAATCTATCGAAGCAAAGCTCAAAACAAACTAGACTTACCGAGATAGCCCACACGCCAAGCCCTCTAAGGTTTGCCACGGGATCAGGACTCGTAGAGAAAGATCCACTGTCCGAGCTTCCTTCATCCCAATGGCCCCTTCTTGCCTCCAGATTCCAACTCCCAACGGTGCTAGGGAAACCCACCACGAAGGATAACCGCTCAATCTAGGTCAATGAACTCACTGAGATCCAACCACCCCACATCATCATGATCAAGGTAAGAATAAATACCTAGAATCGTGGATTCCAACAACGAAATCTCACGAAACACATCCATCACTATCGACGACTGGCTTGGCCGATGATGGGGTGGAACTCTCAGATCTTCATTGCCCCAGGGTAGAGCAACCGACTCGCAAATGGATCAAGACAGGTCGAGTCTGGTTGATCGCGAGTGGCAGAGGTGTTGGGTATGGCTTGGCGGGTTTCCTAAGTGAATACGTGGTCGATCCGAGAAATTTCTCCATGCCTACGGATTAAAATTTAATCTGAATGAAGACCTGTCTCCCATTCACCGTCTCGTGCCATATCAAACAATCTAAATTACAACTTAGCCAATTACCAAAATCAGCCTTGTAATTTGCTCGACCGTTCGACCGCGGAAAAGGCGACGAGTTGATCGCCGACTTTTGTGTTTATTGTCGTGGTATAGTTAATAATTTATTCATAAAGATATGAACTCAAAATAATAAACTATTAAACATGAAATGATGAGACGAATCAACAAGACACATAATTGACATGTCATTAATCAAAGGAGCATAGTGAAAGATATACCTTTCCGATCACCTCGCAGTCTTCTACCTTATGACCCTCACTTCGTGGACGTAGTGTGGGAAACGATCTACCACGATCTGAGATCACCAAGAGCTCCAATCAATCACACTATCTTCTTCCTTCTAGCCAAACCCAAACCCTAGACCTAGAGTTTGCGCCGTCGCCCACCTTGCTTCCTTCTCCTTTGTGCCGCCGGCCAAAGGTGGCCACCAAGGCCACACCGACCAGAAGCAACCCTTGAGAAGGAGGTGAGGAAGAAGATGAAGGGAAAAGAGAGCTTCCTTTCCCACCCTATCCAAACTGAGAGCCCCTTTCCTCTTTTGCTTGCGCCGCCGCCGCCCAAGGGCTTGCGCCACCTCTCGCCGACTATCGGAGCTCCCTCCCTCACCGACACACACCACAAAAGGTAGAAGACACTCCTCCCATTGTTTAGTGGTGGTAACATGTGGTATGGTTGAGGGAAGAGGAAGAGAAGGGAAGAGTATGTTGGTGCGTACAACACCTAGCTATGTCAAACCTGGGTTTTGATAATGACAAAAGGATCGGAAATTAAAATGTTATTGTGTTCTAACATGATTCACTAAGTGTGCAGGAAGAAGTCCTAGGTACACTAGGCAAGAAGTCCTGGCAAAGGGCTGGGCAAAGAAGTCCTACTCAAGGACTGGGCAAGAAGACTTGACCGGATGTCGGGCAGAGAAGTCCTGGTCGACGACTGGCCACGAAGTCCTGGCAAGGGGCTGGGCACCAAAGACCTAACCGGAAGTTGGGCAAGAAGACCTGACCGGAAGTTGGGCACGAAGACCTGGTCAGGTGGATTGGGTAAAAGTCCAACCGAAGGAGCTGGTTGACAAAAGGTAAACTCTCCTGAGAGGAGTAGGTGAGGGCGCGCTCCCCGTCGAGGGAACAGTAGGCGTCGGTTCGACCTAGGAATCCATTTGGGAGACCCGAAGTCAGAACCAAGTCAGCTACGACTGTAAATAATGACTAACATTCTTGCTTAGTTTGTTTTGGAACTAACGTTGGTTGCAGGGACTGAAGGATTGTATTTTTGCAGCTCAAAACGCCCCTGAGGAAGGGGACAGGTAACAGGGCTAGGCGCCTGAGAGGTCCCGGGCGCCCAAGGTAAAAGGCCAAAACAACAAGAAGCAAGACTTCTTCGAAGCCACACTGGGCTAGGAGCCCAGGAGGTCCCGGGCGCCAAAGGTCAAAGCCAATGCGGTCATCGAAGCAAATCTTCCACGAAGCCATTGGACTAGGTCAAGCTAGGCCCCCAGGAGGTCCCGGGCGCCCCAGTCAGACCAGGGCCCGAATCAGAGTGGATAAGCGCTGACCGAGCTGCGGATAGAGGTTCTTATAGCTGAAGGCATGTGTCAGGCGCCCCCAGTGAATCAGGCGCCCCCGTGAGCACTATAAAAGGGTGCTCGACCCCATGGCTTCATGATCACAGCTTTCTAACGCTCCAAAGCTCATCATTCAAGCGTTGCGCCCCGGCTAACTCCGACTTCGAGATCCCAGTGCCGACGATGACCCTCTGCTCCAAAATACAATCCACATCGAGCGTCGGTAATGAAAAGTGTAGCAATTTCGATTTCCTATACTCTTGTACATAACTTGTAAAATCTTTTTGCGCGATTATATTATTGCCTAAAGTAAATGGTCAAGGACCGTGGGCCTTGGAGTAGGAGCCGACCGAGACTCTGAACCAAGTAAAAAATCGGCTTGTGTTCCTGTGTGATTTATTTCTATCCGCTGCGTATTTGCTTTTTATTAAGTCTGAAAAGTTTTTAACGATTTTCACCCCCCCCCCCACGTCAATCGTTTTCCTCGATCCAATAAGTGGTATCAGAGCGGGTGACTCAAATTTGGTGCAATCACGAATTTGAGAGTTTTTTGGATTTTATGAAATTTTTTATTTTTTTTCTTTCGAATTTTTCTCGTTAATGAAGGTTGGTGCAACACCACTCGATCACTTTTTCTCAATTATTTTATTCCCGCACTACTATTCCAAGACCAAGTCTTGGGACAGAATTTCTTTGTTTTTTTTGTTATTTCAGAAATTATAAATGGCCATGAAAGAGGGTTTCAGCACAGCCAAACCACCACTCTTCAGTGGAGAAGACTTCTCCTACTGGAAGAGTCGGATGGAAGTCCACCTGAAAACTCAGGTGGACATGTGGATTATTATCCAATCTGGCCTTGAAATCCCCAGGAATGCTAAAGGAGTGGCACATCACTACACAGAATGGGATGCCTCGCTGAAGAAAAAGATCGAGGCTGATGCAAAAGCAACCCAGACGCTGCAGTGTGGATTAACCAAAGAAGAACTAAACTGGGTTGGACCCTTCACTAGTGCCAAAGAACTCTGGAGGAAGTTGATTGAATTGCACGAAGGTACCTACGACACCAGAATCAGAAAAAGGGTCCTACTGCTGAACAAATTATACACCATCAAAATGAACGAAGGTGAGTCAGCAGCCTTGCTCCACGCCAGAATCCAGGAGCTGAAGGATGACCTGCACACAATCAGTCACAAGGTAGAAAACTGTGACCTTATCAGGTATACCTTAAATGCTTTCCCAAGAAATACACTGTGGGCATCCATGGTAGATATTTACAAGGTTTCTAGGGATCTTTCTAAAATTAAATTAGACGAATTATTTTCAGAATTGGAATTATAGGAGCAGACTAACTGCACATTGGCCGAGAAAGGTATTGCTTTTCTTGCAGGAAAAACCCAAGGAAAGGTGGCCAAGAAAAAGCCTCAACCTACACCCGAGTCTGACTCTAACTCAAACTCAGAAGATAGTGAAGGGGATCGACCTAAGCTGGTTCAGCTAACCTGGGACTACTACAAGGAGCTGAAGCATCAAACCAACAGAAGAAAAACCAGCCGAAAGAACGAAGATCCAGCTGAACCCTCAACGTCTAAGACCAAATCAAATGTGACATGCTACGAATGCAACAAGAAGCGGCACTACAAATCAGAGTGCCCTAATCTAAAAGAAGCCAAGAAGGCTCTTCAAGCCACGTGGGACGAATTTGTTAGTATTATGAGAGAAGTGTCCTAAGGCAATTGCCTTATCATTGTAATCATTTACTTTAATAAATGAATATTCACTATTTGAGTATACATGTTCATGTATTTGATTGAGATCTTAAACACATTTACTGAATATCCTCAATACAATTCACAGCATGAGAGAATTTGTGATGAATTCACAACTAGTGATTATCTCTACATGTGCAATTGTGAAGTATTGAAATTGTCCCTAGTCGATGAATAGATAAATATGGACACTGTCAATTCTGTTGAGACTAGCATGGGTTATTTTCTAATCAGCTGATTCTCACTGGCTGGTGACATTGGGATGTCCAGAGATAAACATGGATGCTAGTTAAGGGAACTAGTTCATTGGAGTGACAGGCTATAAAACTTCATATGGGAATCTATATGTAGATATGTCAATGAAGTTCTTACTGCAGCTTAAGTGCGATGTTCCTTTGACTTGCGGTGTTCAAGTCATCTTGGTCACGGAGACTTATACTTTGACATCTTAAGCAAACATCTCTAAGGAGGTGTGGACCCAGGATGGTTGGGTATAAGTCGAAGTGCCCGAAGATGTTTGAACAGCCTACAAAGGATTCACCACTCCTTGCGAGGAGATGTATACCCAAGGCCTATCGTCGGATTGTTACTCGAAGCCTCTGGCCAGAGCATAACATGTTCCGAGTATGAATCTCTAGGAAACATGAGAGTAATTAGAATCCGTTGGACGAGAATGACATTAATTGGGCTAGGTGTGACGTAGTCAGCCTAGTGGGGACTGACACACATAGACCGTGTCCTGAACCAAGTGGGTATAAGATGGTGAAGGGAATGAGGCACGATTCATTAAAGCTGCTGAAGGTTTTCAGAATAATTTCTGAGGTCAACCGTTGATCTTTCGATTAATTGGGGATCATGATGTACTACTAGGTGCCACTCATGATCGTTCTATAATTGATGAATTATAGACAACCAACATAAATCGAAAGCCTATTTAGTCACACGCACTACGAGTAATCCGAGGGATTTAAAACGAGTTGAAAATTGGATTTTTCGATCAAGAGAAATAAGTCAAATTTGAATTTATCAGAGGCGCACCAGAAGCTTAAAATGGCTAAGTCTTTTGAAGGCTTATTGGACGAATTAAATGAGTTTAATTTGTAAGGGTTTGGCTTGGTGTGGCCGGCCAAAGAGGGTGCCCACCCTCTTTGGTTTGGCCGGCCACAATAAAGGAGGGAAACCAACTTATTTGGTTTAAATTATAAAATAAATCGAGCGTGATTTGTTTTATAAAATTATGGATAAAGAAATTTATATAAAGAAATTTACATAAAAAATTTATATAATAAATTTATTCTTTTTTTTTTGGAAATTAAAATGAACCATGGATTGGTTTATTTTATTTTATAAAATCAATTATGAATTGATTTTTCCATGATAAGAAAAATTTATATAATAAATTTATTATTTTTATGGAAATTAAAATGAACCATGGATTGATTTATTTTATTTTATAAAATCAATTATGAATTGATTTTTCCATGATAAGAAAAATTTATATAATAAATTTATTGTTTTTATGGAAATTAAAATGAACCATTGATTGATTTATTTTATTTTATAAAATCAATTATGAATTGATTTTTCCATGATAAGAAAAATTTATATAATAAATTTCTTGTAAAATTTTATTCCATAATAAAAGGGGAGACATGGTTGTTTTTATTATAAATTATGTTATAATAAAAACTTGGCATAACGGAATAATTCATAGAAAAATTTATAAGATAAATTTCTTATGAAAAATTCCGTTAAGAGGAGACTTGGCGATTAAGAGGCTACTATATAAAGGTACCAAGGCAAGGCTTGGAGATGAATTCAAGAGATCAAGGATTCTTGCCTAGCCTCTCTTCCTCTCCTTTTCTCCCTCTCCCTCTAGGGCCGGCTACCGTCTCCCTCTCCTAGGGCCGGCTGCTGATAAGTGTCATTTTGTTGATCATTTCATATGCTTAAATCCGTATTTGATTCATATTTTACTTGTATAATTGTGGATTTACTCTAGGTTCTAGGATTTATACTCTTTTTGGATTTAATTACAAATTTTGATATATTTGAGTTGTTTTGTCACTAAATTTTTGATAAACTTTTGTAGGCTTGGAGGGATCATGAACCTAGGTCATGTTGGGTCAAATGTTGAGTCAAAAGTGGACTAGCTCAAGTGATAAAGCGTCGACTCATTTGGACCGTCCGATGTAAGAACGGTTAGATCTAGACCGTCTGAAAACTTCAGATCAATCCGAGCTGGGATTAAGACTAATCAAGCGATCAGATCAAGATCTGAGAGTTTCAGCCCAATCAGAGATCATCTAGCCATTGGATCATGATCAGAGTGATCTAGACAATCCATACAAAGATCAAGGTGATCAGAACCATCCGTTGGAGATCTGGCAGATCCAAGCTACCACGAGGATGATCATGACCTCTGATCGAGATCTGGAAATTTTGAATCAAATCTGACAAAGATCCACCGTTGGATGAAGCGGGATTAATCTCAGTCGTTCACTGTTCAACTACTTAAACAGAAAACAGAGTTCAGATCTGGCATCGCGTCTTCACGTTTCTTCAGCTCATTTTCTCATTTCTTCTTCAGTTTCTTTGCGATTTCTTTCAATCAGAGGCGTGACCAACTCGATCACTACCATTGGAGCAAGATTTGGATCCGTGGGAGAAGGTTTCAGTGGCTATTTAGCTCGAGATTGTGCCAGATGCAGAGCTGTGCGAGGGTTTCGGCAGATCTGTGATTTGAGCTTTTGGATCTGATCGCGTGCCATTTCCATCCATTTGAGTCATCTGTAGGGGTCCTAGGATGAGCTCAGATGATTCCCAAATCATCTTCGCAACTGTTCACATTGAGATCTAAGAGTTTGAATTTGAATTCTCCAGCTGAAGCAATCTGTGAGCAGATCTGAATTGGAACCTCTTTTCCACTGATTTGCGAGTTGAAGGGGTTCTTGGCTTGCCCATGCATGACGAACAAGGTGGTCTTGAAACATGGAATGGTCGAGGCTTAGTTTTAATCGCATTTCTTTTGTTTTTCCTAGCTGTAATTTCTGTTTCAGCAATTCTATTTTCTGCATTCGTATCAGCTTTGTTACTTTCATTTTCTGAACTGTTTTCCTTAATTAGGTTTTAATCCTGCAAGATAATCAGTTAGGGAGTTTGTTTAGTGACAATTGTTTGCAAATTCGGTTTATTTCATGCTTGTTTCACTTGCGTATCAAAGATGTAGCAGCGTGCCAGTTTTTCATTCCCTCTAGTGTGGCAGTTTTCTTCTTGAGTTTCTGAATTGTGTTCTAAGATAGATTTAGTTTCATCTTTTGAATTCACATTGTAGTTTGTCTCATTTACAAGCATTTACATTTGGTTTCTGCATTTAATTCCAAATTTTGTTCTACACATCAGTTTAATGCTTTGTATTAACTAAATTCTGTACAAGTTCAGTTTTGAGTTGTAAGTTTTTGCTGCTAGTTTCTTAACTGCGTGCCAAGTAAACTTTAGCTCGTTTTAGCTTCTTGAACATAGATCAGTGATTCAAATTTAGCTTGCAATTAATAGTTTCAGTATTAGATTTGTTGATACATATCTGCACTCCATTTAGTAAGGTCTGTCATCCAATTCTGCAATTGATGTTCTATTTCTGCACAGCATGCTTGTTTCTGAATTTTTGTTTCACTAAAGTTTGATTCTGCACCAGATTCTGCACCTACTTGCTGCCACTTGTTCCACCTCAGCTGTTGGATTGATTTTGCAATTAGTTAGTAGTTTAGTTCCTGTCTTCCCATTTCCGAAATTTTGTAGTTTGCTTTTGTCATGTTTCTGCAACACTTGTCCCTGTTTTGGTCAGTTTTTTCTAGATTCTGAACCTCTGCATTTATCCCTGAAATTTACTGCATTTATAGTTGTGCTTTCCGCGCTTAACTGAGTAGTTTCAATTCTGAATCATTAGAATTAGTTTGGCACTTAGCATTAGTTCTTTTTGGCACATAAGTTTCTTTTTCCTTTAGTATCAAGTTTTGTTTCCAAATTTTCCATTTTGTATCAAGATAAGCTTTCGCATTAGTATCAACCGAAAATTTTAGCCTCATTTTAATTCTTTTGCTTAATATTTGGTTTGCAATTAAAATCAGCATTGTTTTCCCAAAAGATAGTTAAGTCCCTTAGTTGCTTATGTTTCCAATTGCCTGATGTCATTCGTTGCCTTATACATTGTTTAGCTCATTTAGGCAAGTTACTTACATTTTCTTGCGCTTTCATTTCCATTTCATTGCATTGTTATTTTTATTTGCAAACAAATCCCAGATTTTATTTGAAACCAAAAAAAAAAAAACATCGACGACACATAACTCAAGTACGAATCGAACAACTTGAACTAGCCCTTGGAAAAATACGACCTGTGGCCCCTTTACTACGCTCTTCTTCTTTGATTGCAAAAAGGGTTTCCAGCACATTTACAAATATCTAAATTTGAGACCCACTTTCGTGACAGCTCATTTGGGTCCATCAAATTTTTGGCGCCGTTGCCGGGGAACATACTAGTTGAGTTGTTTGATTTTTGCTTGTGTGCTCATTTCATATTTTTCTTGATCCACATTTTTCTTACATTTACTGCTATATCTTGTGATCTGATTTTAGTTGTTTCATCTTTCTATATACTTGTACTGCGATTTGTTTTTGTTTTTATGACCAGGTCTACAGGTGGTGATCTTAAAAATTTTGACCCTGAGATTGAGAGGACTTTCAGAGCTAGGAGGAGCCAGCTCAGTGTTTCAGAGGCTTTTAGCATTATTCCTACTCAGTCTATTGCAGCCTATTCAGTTGATCAGATGGCAGACCACCAGAAGACCATGAAAGAACTCGCAGCACCAGATGCTTCATTTCAGTACTCAGCANTCTAACTCAATATCGAAGCATGATAGATGGTCTGCTATACCTCACAGCCAGTCGACCAGATATACTATTTGCTGTAGGTATGTGCGCTAGGTATCAAGTTTGTGCCAAGGATTCTCATTTAATTGCTGTTAAGCAAATTTTGAGATATCTCAAGGGCACAATTGGTGTAGGTCTTTGGTATCCCCGTACCGAATCTTTTGATTTGATTGGCTATACGGATTCCGACTACGCTGGATGTAAGTTGGACCGGAAAAACACTAGTGGGGGCTGCCAATTCTTAGGTTCGTCCTTAGTAAGTTGGTCGAGTCGAAAGCAACATTGTGTTGCTCTCTCCACTACCGATTCAGAATATATCGTCATGGGAGAGAGTGTATCGCAATTGTTGTGGATGATTCATACCTTAGAGGACTATAGATTGAGTTACAAGGGTGTGCAAGTGTTATGTGATAACATTAGCACAATTAACTTAACCAAGAATCCAGTCCATCATTCTAGGACAAAACATATTGAAGTAAGACACCACTTCATTAGGGATCATGTAGCTAGGGGGAACATCATACTCTCTCATGTAGAGTCAAAGTCAAACCTAGCTGACATTTTCACTAAACCACTTCCCAAAAATGAATTTAGTTTCCTAAGACGGGAATTGGGAATGTGTCGCGCTTCATGATTTTCAAATTGCATTCAAAATCCTTTATGATTATTTTGAAATTGTTGGGAATCAATTGGGTAACATTGGAGACATCTCACACAAACTATAAGGTTTACCAAAATGTTTTTGTTTGCTAGACATGGGGTGAGATGTTAGGATCAACTCAATTTCTCAAAATGTCAATGCATTGCTTGAGAGATTAAGTTGACGAGATAATAATCACGGTGGTGACCAAGTATGGGGAAAACCATTGCATAACATATGTGTATATGGCTCTATAATCATACTTGGACATTCCAATCAAGGCAACTTGATTGGAACATTAGATTTGACTCAAACTTGATTGAATTTGCTTGATTGATTGTTAATTGAGTTTGACTCCATTTGTATGGGTCAAAGTGATTGTTGAACCTATAAGGACCTTTGATTCTTGTTAAGGGATCAGTTTTAGTCAGGAAATCATGTCCATATTCGATAAAGTTCATCAGATCTCGTTGGAAAGTTTCAGAAATTCTGAAACTGAACATTTCAGTTCGTATCAGGGAATACCAGGAACCCTGATCGGTCACCGGACCGATCAGGCATGGGGCTGATCGGTCCCTGGACCGATCTGGCATCTTCCTGTGGTGTTCGGTCCACAGACCGATCAGCGAGGCAAGCTGTGATCTTCCGGAATTTAACTAAGCGTACTGAGCTAGCCTGGATCGGTCCCTGGACCGATCTGGCACCCTATAGTGATCAGTCCACAGACCGATCAGGGAGCCCAGCAGTTTTCCTCCAGACCCTACTGTTCGTGTCCTGATCGGTCAACCGACCGATCAGAAGTGCGTCTTATCGGTCATCCGACCGATCAGGATACGCTTAGTCCTATCAGGTTGTAGCCTGATCGGTCTGAGTGCGATCAGATCGAACGGTGATCCATTCAGATGCATTAAATTCTGGTTGGTGGACCGATCCACCAACCGATTAACTTCGCCAAACACCTTCATCTCCCGAACCCTAGCCCCGAAAAACCCCTTGCGCGACCCCGTGTGTGCAAGAAGGCTCTCCTCTTGTTCCTCTTCCTCGCATGAGCGTAAGTGTGAAGGATTCTTGGAGTCCTGTGCACATTCCTCTCTCACAGAAACATTCTGCGACCATCTCTTGCGCTGCGACCCCCTCTTCCGCGCAAGGTTTTTGCTCTCGACCTCCAGGAACTACTCCAATGGCGCCAAAGTAAGTTCTTGCTTTGGTTTTTCATTCGAATCCATCTATAATATGTGTTTGTGAAGCTAACCATGTTTTGGTTATTGTTCTTGCTGTTATACCGTGACCTCATTGCACTTGCGTGACTCCTGTGTCTGCCGTGACCCTACTTTCCCATCAATTCGATCCTTTTGGCTCTTGTTCTTGCTATTGCTCTACTTTTGATGTCTATCTTTTGATTGGGTCTTATCTATGATGATCAATCTTTGTATGTGTGATTCAATCTATATCCATGCCCAAAATTGATTAAATCCTGCGTATGACCAATTCAACTCCTTTAGAAAGTCTTCCAAGGGCAAGGAAGCTATTGAGGGCAGCATGAGGGGGAAAGCTCCTTCCTCCTCTACCCCTTCCAGAAGGCCACAACCTTCTTCTAGCTCCAGGTTCCCAAATGCGGCCTGTGAACAGGCCTTTCAAGCAAGCACCTTCAAACTATTACCATGTCGATCCATTGATGCTCCTTTCCTAACTGAGTACTGCCCCTCTGTTATGGAGATTGTCACTTATTACGATCTGGGGTTTCTTCTTTCTTTGGAAAGAACCATCAACTATGACCTTGTCTCGGAGTTTTACAATAACCTACAACAAGGTCCTCAAGGGGGTTTCGAGTTCACTACTCGTGTCGGAAAAATGAACCTTGATTTTTCATATGATATTTTGGCAGAGTACTTGGGTGGTCGACGATCACCGAATCTTTATTCGATCTATCCTGAACTTTCTGATCCTCTACTAGCACCGTTTGCAGATGTTACCCCTGACTCTATCTATCAGCACTTCTTCGGTCATCCTCGCACTGCCGGGCTTGATGAGTTGGGTCCAGTTTTTCCTACCTTTGCAGCTCTCCGCCTTGCTCCAGCTGATTATGTCCTTTTCAAAATCATCACAAATTGCATTTTGCCCATTACTTCAAAGTCGTTGGCCGAGATCCATCCCTACCACTGCCTCATGCTCTACGGCATGCATTGCCGGATGGACTTTGATATCATGGAGAGCATTTTCCAATCTATCCTATCCTACCGTGAGCCTAGCCGTTGCACGGTTTATATGCCTTTTGGTTACATCATCACTGATTGGCTTATGTCAGTTGGTGTTGATGTCACCAAGGGCAGGACCGTGCCCATGGTTAAGCAAGATTGTCGTTTGGGTCGGCGGGCTTTTGCAAAGTCTGGTATTATCATTCGTGAGCGTGATGGGGTCTTGGTGTGGAAGGATGGACGCGGACTTGGTGAGCTGCCTGGAGGGTCACTGCATTTTCAAGCACCACACGAGGCTCCTCCTGTTGACGCTGAGTATGACGATGAGCCAGAGCCTGATTTGCGCTGGCAGATCTCAGAGCTGGATCAGATGGTACAGGAGTTTATTCAGATGGGGGCGACAGATCGTGAGGAGTTTCGTTCGGGCTTTCGCTCCCTAGATTCTCGACTGACCAGGATTGAGACCGAGGTCTCAGGGACCCGTGCCCTCCAGCAGACATGGTATGATGAGTGGCGCAGCCACACATTTCCAGGAGGTGCCCCTTCATCGAGTACTGCACCAGGGTCTTGTGCTCCTACCGATGCGACGATGGATGACCTTATGCACGATGACGACCCACCAGCTGATCATTGAGCTTGGATGTTTATTGTCTCTTTTCATGATGTGGGTACTTGACATGTTTGACTTTTGGGCTGTATGTCCTTGACTTGCTTAGTGTGGCTTTGTGCCACACGTCTCTGGATTTCGATGCCTGTGACTTGCATTATGTCTTAGGGTATTTTATGCCCTACTCTTTATGATGCTGATGCATGTTTTATCCTACTTGTTGATGCTATGGTGACTACTATTTGAAATTGTGCTATATTGCCATGATTATGTTTTTATCTCATGATAGTATGCCTATTGTTGATGCCATGCTGTTTATATGACTATGATCTGCATGTTTGCTACACTGCCATGTTCATGCTTGTAATGTCATGTCTACCTGATACATATACATGTTATGACATGCTTTGCGAGTTGATAATTCGTGTTCATATGATGCATGTGATTGCTATATCTTGCTTTATCATTTTCACATGTGTTCGTATGGTTATCCGACAACCTATCACATCTTTGTTGATTTGGGATACCCCTAGGGTTGAGGGAAGTTTGTTTTAATCTTAATAGTCCCTCTTGCCCCTTTTCGGTGTTCGACAAAGGGGAGAGTGTGGATCATGTTAAGTTTAGGATGATCATATTGTAGGGGGAGGATCTGGATTCCCCTATGATTCTAAAGTTGAAAAATATTGATTGAGATCCCTAAACTTAGATCGGGTTGTCAAACAACAAAAAGGGGGAGATTGTTGATGCAGTCTGGCCTTGCTTGTTGTTTTGGTGTTGACACCGATTTAAGTTTAGGTGGATGATTATTAATTATGATTAAGTCCTGATCGGGGATCAGGCATGGTATGGAAAATCCTAGTCTGGAGGGCTAGGTGTTGGAAAATCCTAACCTGGAGGGTTAGGTGTTGAAAATCCTAGTCTGGAAGGCTAGGTGCTGGAAAATCCTAACCTGGAGGGTTAGGTGTTGAAAAGTCCTAGCTTGGAGGGCTAGGTGTTGGAAAAGTCCTAATTCGGAAAGGTTGGGTGAAAAGTCCTAGCTTGGAGGGCTAGGTGAAAAGTCCTAACTTGGAGGGTTAGGTGCAAATTCTCATCCTGGAGAATTAGGTGAAAAAGTCCTGGCTTGGAGGGTCAGGTGCCTAGCTTGGAGGGCTAGGTTGGATGAAGTTCTAACTCGGAAGGGTTGGGTGAAAAGTCCTAGCTTGGAGGGCTAGGTGAAAAGTCCTAGCTTGGAGGGCTAGGTGAAAAGTCCTAACTTGGAGGGTTAGGTGCAAATTCCCAACTTGGAGAGTTAGATGAAAAATCCTTGGCTTGGAGGGCTAAGGTGGAAGAGAACTTAGCTTGGAGGGCTAAGTTTACGTCCCTGGATCGGTCTGGTGATCGGTCAGGGATTCTGGCACGCTGCTCCTTCGTGGATCGGTCTGGTGACCGATCCAGAAATGACTGATCGGTCTGGTGACCGATCAGGGAGCACACAGTGAGGTTGGGAACCTACTGTACTGCTCCTGATCGATCCGGTGACCGATTAGGGAGTGTGTGTTTCACCTACTGCTTGGCTCCTGATCGGTCGGGTGACCGATCAGGGAGCGAACAGTTGACGTTGAGTTCCCTTGCTGATCTGAACCTGATCGGTCTGGAGACCGATCAGGATCACTGTACAGATCGTTCCGGAGAACGATCCAGCATCGCAGGTTCCACACTATGATCGATCAGGCTCTAGCCTGATCGGTCTGGTCATGATCTGATCGGTCTGGTGACCGATCAAGAGGCTGCCTGATCGGTCTGATGACCGATCAGGAGGTCTGGACTGCGAAGCTCAGAAATCGCCCTAGAAAGAGGTGGATCGTTCGGGTGATCGATCCACAACCTGGGATCGGTCCGGTGATTGATCCAGGAGAAGTCACAAAGAAATCGCGATTTTTGATTGAGCGTTGGGGACCGATCAGGACAGAGCCTGATCGGTCTGGACCTAGTCTGGTCGGTCTGGTGACCGATCAGGAGTCTCTCTGATCGGTCGGGTGACCGATCACTTTAATTCAAATTGCACTGTCAGGCGCTCTGATCGCGTCTGACCGTATCTGATTCGCTGATGTTTGCCTCTGATACTTGATTTACTGTGTGATATACTGCTCTAACAGTCTGATTAAGCTGCAGGTGACAGGGGAGGATTCAAACACTCAAGGAGAAGTCAATGGAGGCTTTCCTTGGAGCAGGTTTGTCCATTTCTCATCTCAGGTTGCAACGGCTGGAGCTGCAGGACTGAAGCCGCTGACTGAAGCTTGGCTGAGGGAGCTCAGGAAGTTCAGTAAGGGTTCAGTGTAGCTGGCGTTGGCAGTGAGGCAGCTGGAGGCTGCTGGAGATGAGGTCACTTGATGCTTAGTGGAGAAACAAAAGGAACGGGAGACAGCTTCGGGGAAGCAGAGTTCAAAAAATTCGAAAGCTTACAGCTTGTGTTCTTGAGTTCCTGTGCCTTGAGTTCTCCACATCAGGCTTGCTGTGTTCTTGAAGTTTCCATCATTCTGAGCAAGCGATCGAAAAGCAATCATCCATTACTTGAGCGCTTGAAGGAGAAAACAAGAAGCTTGGAGTCCGACAGTGGGAAGACACGAAGAAGGGTTCTTGCGTGAGATCGCCACTGGGTGGAGCTCAGGGAAGCTTGCTGTGTTTTTGTCCTTGCGAAGTGTTTGAGTAAGATCCTTCTTGTTGTTTCTTTGTGCTTAAACTATATCCTTATTTGAAACACACTGTGGGGAGGTTTCTCCACCGAGAAGGAGGTTGCTGATTTATCCGGTGTAACCGGGGCTTGATCTGCCGACGATCAAGGGATCGCCCACCTTAAGGGCACGCCAAGGAGTAGGGGCAAGTTATCCCCGAACCTTGTAAAATCTCCTTGTTAGCGATCTTGCTAATCTTGGTAGTTAGTTTTCTGTTTTAGTTTCTGCACATTCTGTTTTCCATACTTCGCTGTGCTACTAACAACTTCGAGTGCAGAAATTTGCTAACGTCTCGAAGAAAAAGTGATTGGCTATATTCACCCCCCTCTAGCCATCTCGTCACCAACAGATTGTTGGTGCTGAAAGCACCAAGTCAAACCTGTGTTTTGATAATGGCAACAGGTTCAAAAGGTAAGTTTACTTGTTTTCTAACAAGTCACTCTAGTGTGCAGGAAAAGCCCTAGCGAAGGACTGCTAGGCACTGGCGAAGGAATGCCAGAGTAAAAGCCCTAGCGAAGGTCTGCTAGGCACTGGCGAAGGAATGCTAGGGGGAATGCCAGAGTAAAAGCCCTAGCGAAGGACTGGTAGGCACTGGCGAGGGAATGCCAAGGTCGCAAAGCCCTAGCGAAGGACTGCTTGGCACCGGGCGAAGGACAGCTCGGCATCCAAGCCCTGGCAAAGGACCACCAGGCAAAAGTCCAACCAGAGGAACGGTTGGCGTCAGGTAAATTCTCCCGAGAGGAGTAGGTGAGGACGCGTTCCCCGTCGAGGGAACAGTAGGCGTCGGTTCGACCTAGGGCTCCATTTTGGAGACCCAAAGTCAGAACCAAGACAGCTAAGGCTGTATAAACTAACCACTTAATGTTTTGTTGTGTTTTGAACTAACCCTGGATGCAGGACCGAAGGAACGAGTGTCTGCAGCTCAGAGAGCCTCAAAGGAGTGAGGCAACAGCTGACCAGGGCACCGGGAGTGTCCCGGGCGCCCCCAAGGTGAACACAAAACACACAAACAAGAAGCGCGCTTCGACAGTACAACTCGCGGGCGCCCCCATGCTCCCGGGCGCCCCCAGCGTCCCGTGCGCCCCCAGTGCCAGCTACCGAAGCACACCCTCGCGAAGCCAAGAAGATGGAGTTTTGACCCGGTCAATGCGGGCGCCCCGAGCGCTCCGGGCGCCCCGGTCAAAACTGATCCCGAAGGTAAAGGGATCAGATGTTGACCGAGCATTGTGCAGGTCAACTGCCACCTGGGGGGGGCGCCCCCGACGTCCCGGGCGCCCCCAGGCCCTATATAAAGGGCCCTCGACCCCAAGCTTCAGTACAACTTCCAATCAACACTTCTACGCTCTTCTGCTCTCGCGCTTCGCCCCAGAATCCTTCCAACTTGAGCCGACGACGTCCTGCTGCTCCGAAAAAGTCGATCTACCTCGGACGTCGGTAAAAGAGCTATTTAAGTTTACTGTACTGAATTCTGTAATAATCTTTTGTAAACTATTTGCGCCTCATATATAATTGCCCAAAGTAAACGGTCAATGACCGTGGGCCTTGGAGTAGGAGTCGACCCAGGCTCCGAACCAAGTAAAATCGACCGTGTCTCTGTGTGATTTTGTTTTTATCAATTTCCGCTGCGTACTTGCTCTAAGTGTTTCCGAAAAATGATTTCCGATATTCACCCCCCCTATCGGTTTTCTCGATCCAACACAAGGATCAGGCCAACTACCTTCTCAAGCTGTTCCTAACCCTAAGGGAAATGTTAGCGCAATTTGTTTGAGGAGTGGGAAGGTTGGATCAACTCAAAATGACCCAAGAGCTGAATTTTCTAAAAACATGGCAGCATGTTCATTTCCTACCCAAATCAGTGCCGAAACCACTCCAATTCAGTGGATACCACCCCTAGCCTGTGCCCAACTTCTTCATCTAGCAATCCTGTAATTTTGGTAAAAAACGAAGCACAAATCAGTGGCGAAACAGATTTTACAGCAGCCATTCCAAGTGGGGCAGCAGCTCACAAATCAGCCTTTCCATCTTCGGTTCAAGAGGAAGAATTTAGGGTACCCTTGCCTTTTCCACAGGGGAGAACTCCAACCAAAAGACACGTGGAGGAGGAGAAAGCAAAAGAGTACAATCAGCTGGTAAAACGTTTTAGTAAAGTTGAAATTAATGTACCCTTGCTGACAATGATTAAACAGGTTCTTAAGTATGTAAAATTTTTGAAAGATCTATGTGTTAACAAGTGGAAGCTTAAGGAAAATGAGTTGGTCAGCATGGGGAAGAATGTTTCATCACTTTCCATGTCATACCTCAGAAATGTGAAGACCCTGGCATGTTTACTGTATCTTGTGAGATAGGAAGCACCACGCTACATGATGCCATGCTTGATTTAGGAGCTTCTATTAATGTCATGCCCAGGACAGTCTTCCAGATGCTTGGCATTGGTCCTCTACAGTCCACTGGAGTTATGATTCAGCTAGCAGATGGAAGTCAGACCCGCCCAGCAGGAGTCATTGAGGATGTATTGGTAAAAGTGAAGGAGTTGATTTTCCCTGCAGACTTCTACATTCTAGACATGGAGGGAGAGTATCTTACACGTAGATCCCCACTTATCCTTGGAAGACCTTTTCTGAAGACTGCTAGAACAAAAATTGATGTATATGCTGGCACCCTTTCGATTGAGGTGGGAGACACAGTAGTCCAGTTTAGTATTTTTGATGCCATGAAGGACCCTAGGGGAGATCGTTTATTATGAGCATAGACACCGCAGAGGAGACTGTTGAGGCACAGTTCATTGCTGATGATGATACATTTGACATAGTGGGAGGAGCTTTGATTTCAGAGGAAGCTGAGAAGATGGATGGAAAAGCATGTGACAGCCTTGATTTCAAAACTGAAGCTTTACCGGAGTTTTCTTGTTTTTTATTTTGTGATGATACTGCTATTGATAGTCCTAATCTTTTTAATAAGGTTGTTGCAGGTATTACTCAGGAGGCATGCACAGGAGATTATTCTACAGGTGTAGGGGATTGGACAGAGCCCCAGGGACCACCACCATTTCTAGAAAGTGTAGGGACTTGCATGATGAGAGCAAGTACCCAAGGATCACCTATTCCACTTGAATGTCCACCAGAATTTGAACCTGAGATGGAGGTATTTCTTGTAGAACCAACAGACATTTTTGAACACGATCAGGTAAGTATTTTTTCTTTTCCTTTAGAAAATTTCAGGGAGATGTCTAGATTTACATGTGAAGAATGTCCTGATACATCATTTGTGAAAAATAATTGTGAAAATTCTTTAGAGGCACCCAGACTTGATTTTATTCATTGCTATGATATTCATGAGACAGATTATGCTAGAATTGATTGTGAGAAATTTTTAGATGAGCCTGAAATTGAAGTTGTTTATTGTGAAGAGTCTCTTGTTATTTCTTATGCTGAAATTGAATGTGAAAAACTTCTAGAGGTACCCGAGATTGATTTTATTGACTGTGGAACTTTTCTTGATATATCTCATGTAGAATATGCTTGTGAAAAATTTATTGAGGTACCAAAAATTGACTTTATTGGATGCGATGCATTTTTAGATACATTTTATGTAGAGATTGATGATATTGCACTTCCTTCTTACCCTGCATGCTTGAGAAAGGTTTTACATGTTTTTGCAGGGTCCCAAGATTTCTTGAGTGGGCACTCCATCTAGACAGTATTCAACCACCTGGAAAGTTTTCCAAAAAGAATAAAGAGGGAGGAGATGAACTTGCTTTTACGTATAGCACTGCACCTCTGAAGTGGCTATTGTACTTAAATCACCTTCGGCCACCTGAACAGTTTATTGCAAAGTTTAAGTGTGGGGGAGTGATGCAAAATAAAATTGAGCAAATGAAGGAAATTGTTTCAGCTACTCCTACTCCTTCACTACCACGATGGAGATTATTTCTTGATAGACTCCGACCGCCAGAAATAAAAAGGAGTTTACTTTTTCTTGCATTTTCTTTCATTGCCTTTTTCCTCATTATGCTTGTTAGAAGTAGAATTTTCTTTTAAAATGAATCCTTATTAATTAATGATTGAATAGCATAGAATTAATAAATAGACATTGTAAATACCATTTTATATCTTTTGGCACTTTTTCATCATGAGTAGGAATAAATGTATCCCTTTAGGTTATCTTCATAGCATTTTAGAGTCTTTTGAAAACAAATTAAATTTGGTTGTTAAAACTTAGGGTTTGAGCTCATGGATGAAATCTTGGATGCTTGAGTACTACTTGGCCATGGATTCTTGATTGAGGACTTGAGATGAATTATTTGTACCTAGTGAGGGTTAGCCTTATTTTTGTGACACATACATGTGATTGTACTCTAGAACTTGCTTAGGTTCTTTCAAAACCATAATTCGATGATTGGATCGCATTTATAGAGCTGTATCATTTTGTTTCTTATTTCATATCAATTTTCATAAATTTCCCTTGTATTACTTCATATTTCTCATTTTCCCTACCTAATCTTCATATTGCTTCTAATTTCTTTTTATAGGGACTTGTTTGTTTGGGGACGTTCTTTGATGCTATTGTGCCCGAGATGGATAAAAGATTAAGTGTGGGGGAGTGGTTAGTGATTTGGAATCAAGTTTTATCAAAGATGCGCTTCTTTTGAAAAAAAAAATTTTATCATGTGCCAAATTGAGTTGAGTTTGGTATCAAGATCAAGCAAGAAGAAGTAGTTAAGGAAGACAACAATTGAAGCATCTAGATTCTTGCTCATTATTTGAAGATCCAAGGAAAACAAATACAATACAATGAAAAAAAATCTGCAATGGGAAGAAATGGCACACGAAAAAAAAACAGAAAAAAAAACTGTGCTATGGAAAGAAGTTGAATCAATGGAGTTTGTAGCACAAAAGGGTTTGGATCAAGTTTGAATTAAGGAAGGAAAGCTCAGAAACATTTTGTTATAAACTGATTTGAAGCTGTATAATATGGAATCAACGCAGGAAATCTGTGCTTAAACAAGAAAAAAAAATTCTGTGTAGATTAAAAATGAAGTGTAGTTGGACTGACTTGAGCTGGAAATTTTGCACCGAATTGCAAGGGCAGCTGTTGAAATCTGAAGCTGAAAAGCTGAGTTCGAAATAAGTTGAAAACCTGTAAGGAGCTGTTGTTGAAGCGGCAAAGAAAAAAAATTCAGATTAGAATGTTTGGAAGGATTGAGATTGTGTTTCCATACAATCACTTTGGTATCAACTTGGGATTAAAGCTGGTTTTCCGAGACTGTTAATCAAGATATTGGTTGTATGAATGTGTCAAAAAGTGTGGAGCTGTACAAATAAACAAGATTTAGCTACCAACAAAAATCAGAAAAGGAAAAAAACAGTTTGAAAAAAAAAACAGTGAAGAAGAATTCTGAATTCGGTTTCACTTGAGTGCTCTAAATCTGGGAGAAGTTTGGAAGCTGATCACACCATGAATGAATAAAGAGAGGCTGCAGAAAAATTAGGAAATAAGCAGCTAGAAGAAAAAGAGAGAAAAAAAACAGTTTGGAAAAGGAAAAAAAAAACAGTTTGAGAAAAACAAAAGGAACAAAGTTGGCACACATTGGATTGTTGGCACCATGAAATCAGTGGAGATATTCTTATCCGAATCAGAGCTTTGATCTATTACATTCTGATGTCAGTAGAGGAAAGAAAAAAAAAAGAAAAGAAAAGAGAAGAGCAAAATTGGCATGCAAGAAAAAAAATTTGGCACAAAGGAGTTGAATTCTTTTCATAAGATTTTTGAAGGGCAATGTCAAAACCTCATTTCATCCCACTTTGGACTTCATTATATGGACTGAAAGGAGGGCAAAGGGCATCAAGAATATCCTTGAACATCCAAGTCTTCCACTCATTCAAATTTGCTATTTACTTGGCTTTTATTTCATTTCTACCATTTCATATGTCTTTCACTTTTGAATAAACTTTTATGGATGATTGATTCTAATCATGAATAATGGTGGAGAGTAGATAATAAGCAAGCCTATGGTAGTGCAAGAAGTATGTGTGTATGAGTGAGCTCCATTTTCATCATGTACTTAGAACTTAGAAGAGAGCACCAAAAGTTTCCCTTGAGAGATTTAGTGAGTGAAATTCATCTAAATGAATCATGAAGGTTAAATTGCTATGTTGTTGATTTAAGGACAAGATACTAGTCTATAGAGTTTAGATTTTTGAGAATTGACAACTTTAGGTAATTTCTTTTCAATTGCTTCTACTTATGTTTGAGAAAACCTAGGGGATACATATTTAGTACTTTTCGCGAGACGCTCAAGCTTAAGTGTGGGGGAGTTAATAAGTATCATTTTATTGATCATTTCATATGCTTAAATCTGTGTTTGACCCATATTTTACTTGAGTAATTGTGGATTTACTCTAGGTTTTAGGATTTATACTCTTTTTGGACTTAATTGTAAATTTTAATATATTTGAGTTGTTTTGTCACTAAATTTTTGATCTACTTTTGTAGGCTTGGAGGAATCATGGACCTAGGTCAGGTTGGGTCAAATGTTGAGTCAAAAGTAGACTAGATCAAGTGATCAAGCGTCGACTCATTTGGACCGTCCGATGCAAGAACGGTTAGATCTAGACCATCTGAGAACTTCTGATCAATCCGAGCTGGGGTTAAGGCTAATCGAGCGATCAGATCATGATCTGAAGGTTTCAGCTCAATCGGAGATCATCTAGCCGTTGGATCACGATCAGAGGTATCTAGACCATCTATTCAAAGATCAGCTTGATCCGAGCCATCCGCTACAAATCTGGAAGATTCGAGCTACCACGAGGATGATCCTGACCTCTGATCAAGATTTGGGAAATTTGAGTCAAATCGGACAAGGATCCACCGTTGGATGAAGCGGGATTAATCTTAGCCGTCCACTGCTTCAACTACTTAAACAACCTCCCCTGTTCAGATCGATGTCGCGTCTTCGCATTTCCAGCTCAATTTTCTTCTCGTTTTCTTGCTTGTTCATCGTTTTCCTTCAAATTTTCTTCATCAGAGGCGTGACCAACTCGATCATCACCTTGGAGCAAGATCTGGATCCGTGGGAGAAAGCTTCAGTGGCGATTTTAGCTCAAGATTGTGCTGGATGCAGAGCTGTTTGAGGGTTTCGGCAGATCTGTGATTTGAGCTCTTGGATCTCAACCGCGTCCCTTTCCTTCCATCTGAACCATCTGTAGGGGTCCTAGGATGAGCTCAGATGATTTCCAAATCATCATCGCAACCTTTCACATTGAGATCTAGGAGATCGAATTGGAATTTTCCAGCTGATTGCAATCTGGGAGCCGATCTGAAGTGAAGCCAATTTTCCATTGATTTGCGAGTTGAAGGGGTTCTTGGCTTGCCCTTGCGTGACGAACAAGGTGGTCTTGAGACAAGGAATGATCGAGGCTTAGTTTTTATGGCATATCTTGGTGTTTTAGCTGTAATTTCAATTACTGCATTTATTCCTGTTTTTGTTCCATATCAGCAGATTGTCTGAATTCCTTGTCTAAATTGTTCCAGCTTAAATTAGGTTTTATTTCGCAAAGTAATTAGATAAGAGTTTGTTTAGTGAATGTATCTTTTCTAATTTAGTTAATGTTGTAATTTGATCTCTGCGTATCAAGTTCTGCATTTCTTTTTCTTGTGCTCTGCATTGCGTATCATTTCTGTTTCTGAACTTTCAGTTTCACTTCTGAATTCTGCAGTTATATCGCATTCAGTTTGTGTCCAGTTTAATTCCTAGAAGGCTGTATAATATGTAATCAACGTAGGAAATCTGTGTAAGGGTTTGGATCAAGTTTGAATTAAGGAAGGAAAGCTCAGAATCATTTTGTTACAAACTGATTTGAAGCTGTATAATATGGAATCAACACAGGAAATCTGTGCTTAAATAGAGAAAAAAAAATTCTGTGTAGATTAGAAATGAAGTGTAGTTGGACTGACTTGAGCTGAAAATTTTGCACCGAATTGCAAGGGCAACTGTTGAAATCTGAAGATGAAAAGTTGAGTTCGAAATAAGTTGAAAACCTGTACGGAGCTGTTGTTGAAGCTGCAAAGAAAAAAAATTCAGATTAGAATGTTTGGAAGGATTGAGATTGTGTTTCCATACAATCACTTTGGTATCAACTTGGGATTAAAGCTGGTTTTCCGAGACTGTTAATCAAGATATTGGTTGTATGAATGTGTCAAAAAGTGTGGAGCTGTCCAAATAAATAAGATTTAGCTGCCAACAAAAATCAGAAAAGGAAAAAAACAGTTTGAAAAAAAAACAGTGAAGAAGAATTCTGAATTCGGTTTCACTTGAGTGCTTTAAATCTGGGAGAAGTTTGGAAGCTGATCACACCATGAATGAATAAAGAGAGGCTGCAGAAAAATCAGGAAATAAGCAGCTGGAAGAAAAAGAGAGAAAAAAAACAGTTTGGAAAAGGAAAAAAAACAGTTTGAGAAAAACAAAAGGAACAAAGTTGGCACACATTGGATTGTTGGCACCATGAAATCAGTGGAGATATTCTTATTGAATCAGAACTTTGATCTATTACATTCTGATGTCAGTAGAGGAAAGAAAAAAAACAGAAAAAAAAGAGATGAGCAAAATTGGCACGCAAGAAAAAAAAATTTGGCACAAAGGAGTTGAATTCTTTTCATAAGATTTTTGAAGGGCAATGTCAAAACCTCATTTCATCCCACTTTGGACTTCATTATATGGACTGAAAAGAGGGCAAAGGGACATCGCACTTAAGCTGCAGTAAGAACTTCATTGACATATCTATATGTAGATCACCATATGATGTTTTACAGCTAGTCACTCCAATGAACTAGTTCCCTTAACTAGCATTCATGTTTATCTCCGAACATTCCAATGTCACCAGCCAGTGAGAATCAGCTGATTAGAGAATAACCCATGCTAGTCTCAACAGAATTGATAGTGTCTGTATTTATCAATTCATCGACTAGGGACAATTTCAATACTTCACAATTGCACATGTAGAGATAATCACTAGTTGTAAATTCATCACAAATTCTCTCATGCTGTGAATTGTATTGCGGACATTCAGTAAATGAGTTTAAGATTTCAATCAAATACACAAACATGTATACTCAAATAGTGAATATTCATTTATTAAAATAAATGATTACAATCATAAGGCGATTGCCTTAGGACACTTCTCTCACATTACTAACATGAACCCGCAAACGAAAAGAACAATTCCAACGTGACCTGCTACGAGTGCAAGAAGAAAGGTCACTACAAGACGGAGTGTCCAAACCTAAAGGAAACCAAGAAGAATAGAAGGAAGAAGGCACTTCAAGCAACGTGGGACGAGTCCTCCTCCGAAGAAGAAGAAGAGGTCCCACAATCGAACCTACTCGCACTAACCGCCTCAGAAGAAGACGAGACCGAGTCAGAATCAGATCAGGACGACGGCAGACTTACTTTTGCAGAGGACGGCGAAATCAAGGTAAGTGGATTTACTAGAAGTCAATTAAATGAATTAATATCTTATCTTTCTCGAGATTTGGCGAAAGCTAAACTCCGAATCGAATCCCTCCGACAGGAAGTAAAGCTCCTGAAAGAGGGAGCTGATTCTAAACCCCTAACTGAGAAGGTTCAAGAAGGAACCTCTAATCAAGTTGAAAAACTTGAGAAAGAGAATTCCTCCCTGAAAACTCAGGTTAAGGATCTTAGATCAGCTTTAGAACGATTCACTTCTGGTTCCAAGGGTCTTGACATAATTCTTGGAAAACAGAAATCCGTTCTAAATCGATCCGGACTAGGCTATAGAACCAAATCTAGACAAAGATCCTATTTTGCTGTACTGAATCAGTCCATAAATAAAGTTCAGGCATGGGTACCTAAACTGTACCTGAACAAACCAACTGGATCAAATCAGTATTGGATCCCCAAGGACAAGATTCACATCTTGCCTAACCATTACCGTGGCTTTAGTCTAGGGGGAGCCAAATTAAAAACTATATTTATTGTTAGATAGAATTTAATTCTTGATTGCAAATTGCTTGGTTGATTGTTTATTTAATTTCTGCAATTTACCATGCTTAGACTTAGGAATGGTTAGTTTAAGGACTGAACAAACTTAACTAAAACTTGACAACATAGTATTGGGTGGAGGTGAGATGATAGTACGTTAGGGAAACCAATTCTAATAAGGTCAAGTATACTTAGTCTCTTTAGACTGGTGAAACTAGCCGAAGCTACCGATCCAAGACCCAAACTAGTTAGACCAGAATTTTTCAAAGATTAATTTTGAAAATGAAATTTCATTAAAAGGCTTTGTCAAGGAAAGGGTTGATGATCCAATAAGGCTACGGCCAAAGAAGGCCTAGTGCCTCGCCAAGACCTGGAAGCCAATTTTTGAAATTCAAATTCAAATTATTCTATGTCAAATTCAAATCTAACACAAATTTTCAGTTACTTGTAGATTTAAACATTCTTTTCAAAATAAATTCAATTGTTTTCAAAATTATTTATGTGTTTCAAAATAAATAATAATTTTTCAAAATAATTTTACTTATTAAAACCTGTCTCACAAAACCTATAAGGCTAACGTGATTGAAAATCCTAGATTGAGTGAGACAGCAAAATTAAACTCAATTGTAATTGCTTTTTGTTTAATCCTGTAGTTCAGAACGCAGTCAAAACATGGTCAACACAGTCAAAACATGGTCAACGTAGTCAAACCATGGTCAACGTGGTCAAACCATGGGTAACATAGTCAACCATAGTCAAAGCAGTCAAACCATAGTCAAAGCAGTCAAACCAACTAAACCATGGTCAAACAATGACAAGACATCAAATTTGTCACTTCCTATACACTCCGAGCGCCCGTGACTCCTCGGGGGCCCCCCATAACTTTATCTTCTCTCAAGGCAAAAAGCTGCCTTTAATCCCTTGGTCAGGGCGCTCGGAACCAAGCGGGCACCCCCAACGCAGTCAATGCAGCAAAAGCTGCAAAATCTACCTAACCAGGGCGCCCGGGCCACTCCGAGCGCCCCCAACCAGCTGCAGTCTCTGCCATGGCAAGACCACTGTCCCGGGCGCCTGGGAGCTACCGGGCGCCCCCAATAACCTGCCTATAAAAAGGCATCCGAACCCCCTCTTCTTCCCACACCAAAACCATCCTCCTTCCTCCCTTCCTTCCTTCCAAGAAGATCAAGTGACACTTGTGCTTCCTCAATCTCAACCATGCCTCCCCGGTATGATTTGTTTTATGCATTTAGAATTACTTTCCTAATTCCTTTTGCATTTAGAATTATTTTCTTAATTCATTTCTTATAAATGCATGTCTCTCAACTTAGAAAACACCGAACAAACCAAGCGAACCCCGGTACCGAACCAAGTCCCGACCCTAGGTTCCCGACTCTAGAACTATGTAATAAGTTCGCTCGAACAACCTACAAGCCTATTAAAACAAGCTATCTTAATAGACATTTCTTTACCCAATCATGTCCCTTAGCCATGAATGTTATAAACTTCTACCAATTAGATAATCTAGTATTCTGCACTCATACTATTAACATATCCTTATGTGCAGAATTTTATAATAACATAGTTCGACAAAACGATCTCATGTTTGTCACTACTGTTCAAGGCATACCCTTGTCGATCACTCCTACCTTGCTAAACCGATTCCTTGGACTACGACCCTCCCAGTCCACCTTTTGTTGCTATCCACCTAGGAATCCTCCATTTGATCCTCCCTACTCCCACATTAATTTAGACACACTTCACTCCTATTTCTATAGGGAAGCTAGACTCCCCGCAGATAGACGATTCTAGTCCGTTGACCTTCAGGCACAGGACTACGCCCTGTACAGAGTCCTGGTCCGCTGTATCTTACCACTCTCCACTAGAGATGTCGCGACCATGCGACCTTTCCATGCCTTCCTTCTGTATGCCTTGATCCATCACCTTGACATTGACATTGGGCTACACATGTTTCATACTATTCTGCATGCGTCCAGTGTTACGACCCAGGGACGAGTGCGCACTCCATTCTGCCACATCATCACCTCCCTCCTTCATCACCACGGTCGTGACATTACCGTGGGTGAAATAACCGCGATGACCGATTTTGATGAGATAGGATTTAGGAACTTCTCTTTAGCTGGTCTAGAGGTATCGGCCACCGGGGTTTTGAGTTGGAGACGACAGCAAGCCGGCGCTGCGATCGACTCAGACGAGGAGGTAGACGTTGACGTTGCTGATCTCGCAGCAGAGATACGGGACCATATAGATCAGCCTCCACCACCGACCATCGACCAGCGCTTCACACAGATGCAGACGGAGATCCACAGTCTCCGAGAGGAGGTCGAGGCCTATCACATCGAGCAGATGGATGCTCGTAGAGCCGATCGAGAGGTGGCCGATGCACGATACATTGAGATGATGTCGCTTCTCAGATCATGGCAGCCTGGCTCATCTGACCACCCTGGCCCTTCTTCATAGTTAGACTATTTTCAGCATTGTACTAAGTAACTAAAACTTGACTCATGTTTGACTCTACTGGACCTCTGTTTGACCAGTTAACCTATTTTGTTTGACTACTTATTTGACTTGAGTATCTGATCTTTACTATGCTTGGTAGAATAGGTTAAGTCTACTATTGGTTTTCTTACTAAAATCAGTTTTAAAATAGTTTTTAAATGCTTTCAAAATCAGCTTTTACTTAGTTTTGAAAAGGTTTTCGACTTAGTTTTATTTTAAAACACCCCCTTTCAAAACTAGGGCTTTCTCGCAAATGGACTTAGCCTAGGCCCTAACCCTAGAACTGCATGCACCTATAGATTTAGAAGCCAGCATCTCACAAGCACCTTAGGGTACTTTTGATTGATAACTTAGAAAGGGTTGAGATGCTTAGGTCTTTGCCTTAATTCAAGATGCTTTAAGTCAGTGCATCTGCAGTAATTGGGGCACTAAATACAACTTACACAGTAATCAAGTTAAGTGTCAAGTTTAGAAAATCCAACTTGAACAAAACACTTAACTTGACTAACCCTAGCGAAAACTACTGTTTATAACAGTTAGTAAGTAGCTAATTGGGTTAGACAGGTCCCTAAAAGAGGAAATTGAAACTGATTTGATTTAATTCTCATCATGAATTGGTTCAGTACAGCAAAATCATGCAAGTTATTTTCCTTCATGCAATTTAATTATTCTATTTCTGCTATATTTATTTGTGTTTGATATATGGCAAAGGGGAGAGATAGGAAAGGAGAAAGTTTAAAAGTTTTTTCAAAATTTCAAACTCTATCCTTTATTCAAAAAGTACTTATACTAAGTTTGTCAAAGTACTAAGTTTTTCAAAGTACTAAATTTTTCTAAGTACTTAAGTTTTTCAAAACTTCCCTAAGTACATATGTTTCTCAAAACTTCACTAAAGTACTTAAGTCTTTCAAACTTTCCTAAATACAAACATTCCTAAGTACTTAAAACTAAATTTTTTTTCTAAGTACTTAAAACTTAATTTTTCAAATTTTCCTAAAGTACTTTGAACTGAGATTTTCAAATTTTTCTAAGTACTTCGAACTGAAATTTTCAAAAAAATTTCTAAGTACTTTGAACTGAAGTTTTCACTCAAAAATTTTCCCAAGTACTTTAAACTGATTTTTCTAAGCACTCAAACTTAAGTTTTCAAAAACCCTCTAAGTATTTTAAACTTAAGTTTTCAACTTTTTGAGTACTTAAACTTAAATTTTTGAAATTTTTCCTTAGTAATCAAACTTAAGTTTTCAAAATACTTCTTAAGTTTTCAAAATTGTCTAAATATTTAAATCTAAATATTTTACAAGTTTTTCCAAAATACACAACCAAAATTATTTTGGAAAATATAAAATTTCTGTTGAAAATTATTCTAAATAAAATCCATCTTTAGACTCAGAATGTATTTTCAAAAACCCCACGAAGTTTTGAAAAATCTAGGGGGAGATTCCTTCCAGGGGGAGGGAACAAAAATTTAATTTTTACTTGCTCTGATTAACTTAACTTTTTTAACCAGGGTTGCCATAAATCAAAAAGGGGGAGATTGTTGGTGCAGAAAGCACCCAAGTCGAACCTGAGTTTTGATAATGGCAAAAGGGTTCAAAAGTTAAGTCTTATTTGTTATCTAACATGCTACTCAAGTGTGCAGGAAAAGTCCTAGCGAAGGACTGCTAGGCACTGGCGAAGGAATGCCAGGGTAAAATGTCCTAGTAAAGGACTGCTAGGCACTAGCGAAGGAATGCCAGGGTAAAAAGTCCTAGCGAAGGACTGCTAGATATTGGCGAAGGAATGCCAGGGTATTGAAGCCCTAGAGAAGGACTGCTAGGCACCAGGCAAAGGACAGCTTGGGACTGAAGACCTGGCGAAGGAATGCTAGGCACCGGGTGAGGGACAGCTTGGTATCCAAGACCTGGCGAAGGACCGCTAGGCAAAAGTCCAACTGGAGGAGCCGATTGGCATCAGGTAAATTCTCCCGAGAGGAGTAGGTGAGGACGCGTTCCCCATCGAGGGAACAGTAGGCGTCGGTTCGACCTAGGGCTCCATTTGAGAGGCCCAAAGTCAGAACCAAGACAGCTAAGGATGTATAAACTAACTTATTACTGCTTTATGTTGTTTTGGACTAACCTTGGATGCATGACCGAAGGAACGAGTGTTTGCAGCTCAGAGAGCCTCAAAGGAGTGAGGCAGCAGCTGACCAGGGCGCCCGGAGTGTCCCGGGCGCCCCCAAGGTGAACACAAAACAAAGCAAAGCAAAGTGAGCTTCTGCAGCTTATGGGCGAGGCGCCCCCGTGCTCCCGGGTGCCCCCTATGCTCCCGGGCGCCCCCAGCATTCCGGGCGCCCCCAGTGCAAGCCTATGAACCAGAATCCAGCGAAGCCAAGGGATAAATTTTGACCCGGTCAATGCGGGCGCCCCAGCGTCCCGGGCATCCCCGTCAAGATCTGATCCCGAGTTTGAAGGGATCAGAAGCTGACCGAGTGAAAGTCGGATCGGCCGACACGTGGGGGGGAGCCCTCGACATTCCGGGCGCCCCCAGGGGCTATAAATAGGCTCTCGACCCCAAGGCTTCGAAAAACACTACTTCCAACGCTGTTACGTTCTTCTGCTCCTGCGCTTTGCTCCAGAAACCTCCCAACTCGACACACAAGTGCCGACGACGTCCCTCTGCTCTGAGAAACATCCCATACCAGACGTCGGTAACGAAAAACTATCATTTCATTTCTGTTATACTACTACTGTAATCTCTTTGTAAGAATTATTGCGCACATATAGAATTGCCCCCAGTAAATTGTCAACGACCGTGGGCCTTGGAGTAGGAGTCGACCTAGGCTCCGAACCAAGTAAAACTACCGGTGTTCGCGATTGTTTTTATTGTGCTGCGTACTTGCTCTAGTTTTTTATCCGAAAAGCATTTAACGATATTCACCCCCCCCCTCTATCGTTTCTCTCGATCCAACAGAGGTAACCTCTCCCGAACTTGAAAAATGTTATAGAACAATTGCATGTTTAACCAATATGTTGAAGAAGTCAAAAAATAGGGTTAAATCATTGCAATTAGAAGTTGAACAGTTGAAATCATCTAGGGATGAGAACATAGATGATTTACATGTTGAAATGTTAGAGGATGAAATTAAATCTTTGAAAATTGAGGTTGAACATTTGAAATCCTCCAGGGTTGAGGATGTAGATGATTTGCAGGATGAATTGTTAGAGGATGAAAACAAATCATTGAAGAGTGAAGTTGAGAGACTCAAGAATATTCTTGAGAAATTCTCAACTAGCTCAAAGACCCTAGACATGATCTTGAATGCCCAAAGGGCGGTCTACAATAGGGCCGGTATTGGTTATCAACCCAAAGAACCATCATTCGTGTCTTTGATGTCTAGGACTGATATGAGACAATCTAAGACACCTAGAGTCCAAAAGAAAGTTATCAAGGCATGGGTGCCTAAGTCTTGTTTAGTAGATGCTTTAGGTCCCAAGGTGTGGGTACCTAAATTTTCCATTTTTCGGATTGTGTAGGGTATGATTGAGGGGGAGCATCTATCAACTTGGTTCATTGATAGTGGATGCTCCAAACACATGACCGGGGATAGATCATTGTTTACCACACTTCAAAGAAAAAGTAGAGGTAATGTTTCATTTGATAACAATGGTAGTCTTAAGGTCATAGGAATAGGAGACATTCAAATATCTAAATGTCTTAGAATTAAAAATGTCCTTCTAGTCAAGGGGATGACATTTAATCTCCTAAGTGTTAGTCAATTGTGTGATGCGGGTTACACAATTGATTTCAAATCAAGTCAATGTCTAGTTAGACACCATGACAATGTTGACACGGTACTATTAGGAACTAGAGTAGATAACATTTACCAAGTTTCCTTTAAAAGTGTTATTAATGCTTTTTCTAAGTGTCTCATGTCAAAAGAAGAGGAGTCCACCCTTTGGCACCGGAGGCTAGCACATGTGAACATGAAGAACATCCGGAAGTTGGCCAACAAGGGATTAGTTCGTGGCTTACCAAGCATCAAGTACGAAAAAGACAAACTTTGTGATGCATGCCAAATGGGTAAGCAAACCAAATCTGCACATAAAGGTAAAAGCGCTGTAAGTACTTCAACCGCTTTGGATTTACTTCATATGGATTTGTTTGATTGTAGCACTATCATATCATTGAATGAAAGTAGATATTGCTTTGTTATCATTGATGATTTTACTAGATATACATGGACTTATTTTCTTAAATATAAGGACCAAACCTTAGATGTTTTCATTTCTTTTTGTAGAAGAGTTGAAAATGAAAAATCATCAATAATTAAGACAATTAGAAGTGATCATGGAGGTGAATTTCAAAACCAACGGTTTTTAGAATTTTGTCAAGATAGAGGGTATAGACATGAGTTCTCCACTCCTAGAACACCACAACAAAATGGTGTTGTAGAGAGGAAGAATCATGTTCTACAAGAAGCTGCACGAAGCATACTCAATGAGTACTCACTACTGAGTTACTTATGGGCTGAAGCTGTAAACACGGCTTGCTACGTGCAAAATTGTGTTCTAATACATAGATTCTTAGGTAAGACTCCCCATGAACATTGGTTTGGAAAACCACCTAGTGTTAAACACCTTAGGGTGTTTGGTTGTAAGGTGTTCATCCTAAACACCAAGGACCATCTTGGAAAGTTCACGGCAAAGGCTAATGAAGGAATACTGGTCGGGTACTCCCTAGTTAGCAAAGCCTATCGAGTCTACAACAAGAAATCTAAATCGGTTGAAGAATCTTCTGATGTTGTCTTTGAAGAAATTCCAAAAGCCAATGAACAACCAGAAGATGAAGTTCAATTTGAATTTAGGAGACTAAGTTTAAATGAGAGTCCAAATGGTGTTGATGGTGATGAATCCGATGACGGTGAGCCTAGACAACCCATAGATCAGCCAGATCCTGAGGCTGAGCTTGTGTCTAGTGAACCCATTCAAGAAGCACCACCAACACCTAGGCAAACTAGACTAGCCTCTAGTCATCCCCAAGATCAAATTGTTGGAGACATCTATCATGGGGTTAGAACTAGATCATTCTTTAGAAATGAGGCTAATGAAGTTGCTTTGATTTCCGAAATTGAACCTAGAAAAATTGATGAAGCATTAAATGATCCCGATTGGATCATTGCGATGCAAGATGAACTAGGTCAATTCGAAAGAAGTCAAGTTTGGGACTTGGTCCCTAGACCTAAGAAGACCATCATCATTGGAACCAAATGGGTCTTCAAAAACAAATTGAACCATAAGAGAGAAATCATAAGAAACAAGGCACGCTTAGTAGCCAAGGGCTATAGTCAAGTTGAAGGCCTTGATTATGATGAGACCTATGCTCCCGTGGCATGATTGGAGTCCATCCGATTGATGCTTGCATTTGCAGCACATCAGGATTTCAAGTTATATCAAATGGATGTCAAATCGGCCTTTGTAAATGGTTTAATTAGAGAAGAGGTCTATGTTGAACAACCTCCGGGGTTTGAGAGTACCGAATTTCCAAACCACGTATTTAAGCTCAAAAAGGCACTCTATGGTCTTAAACAAGCACCCCGAGCTTGGTACGAGTGTTTGTCAACATTTTTAATTGAGAAAGGCTTTGTAAGAGGCCAAATAGACCCTACACTATTTCTACGTAGAGATGGTGACAACATATTTGTAGCCCAAGTATATGTCGATGACATAATTTATGACTCAAACAACAAGGGCTATTTAAATGAGTTCATTGGACACATGGAAAGTGAATTTGAAATGTGTCTAGTGGGAGAGTTGACTTTCTTCCTTGGACTTGAAATCAAACAAACCCGAGATGGTATCCATGTGCACCAATCGAAATACACACAAGAGATGCTTCAAAAATTCAATATGAGTGATTCAAAAGAGGTAACCACTCCCATGGCTACAAACACAAGATTAGACAAGGATGAGAGTGGTAAACCCGTTGATTTGACTCAATATCGGAGCATTATAGGTAGTCTGCTCTACCTCACAGCTAGTCGACCTGATATACTCTTTGTGCGCTAGGTATCAAGTGTGCGCCAAGGAATCTCACTTGATTGCTATCAAGTGAATTTTGAGATACCTCAAAGGCATAATTGGTGTCGGTCTATGGTACCCCCGTACCGAATCATTTGACCTAATTAGCTATACCGATTCCGACTACGCTGGATGTAAGTTGGATCGAAAAAGCATGAGTGGGGGTTGTCAATTCCTAGGATCATCTCTAGTTAGTTGGTCAAGTCAGAAGCAACATTGTGTTACTCTCTCCATGACCGAGGCAGAATATATTGCTATGGCAGAGAGCATATCACAATTGTTGTGGATGATTCAAACTCTAGAGGACTATGGATTAAGCTACTAAGGTGTGCAAGTGTTGTGTGACAACATTAGCACAATTAACCTAACCAAGAATCCAGTCCATCATTCTAGGACAAAGCATATTGAAGTGCGTCACCACTTCATTAGAGATCATGTTGCTAGAGGAGATGTTGTACTCTCATATGTAGAGTCCAAATCAAATCTAGCCGACATTTTCACTAAACCACTTCCCGAGAATGAGTTTAGTTTCTTAAGAAGGGAGTTGGGAATGTGTCGCGCTTCATAGGTTACAAAATGCACTCAAAACCCTTCATGATTAGTTCTAATTGTTAGGATACAATTGGGTAACATTGGGGACATCTCACACAAACTATAAGTTTTACCAAAATAATTTTTTTGCTAGAAATGGGGTGAGATGTTAGGATCAACTCAATTTCTCAAAATGTCAAATGCATCCCTTGAGAAATTAAGTTGACGAGATAAAAATCACTTCGGTGACCAAGTATGGAGAAAACCAATGCATAACACATGTGTACTTGGCTCCATGATCATACTTGGACATACCAATCAAGGAAACTTGATTGGAGACTTGAATTTGGTACAAACTTGATTGAATGATTTTTGATTGAGTTTGACTCCACTTGGGTGGAGCAAAGTGATTTGTTCAAACCATAAGGACTTTTGATCCTTGTTTAGGGATCAATTATAGTCAAGGGATCACTTCCAAGATCGATATCTTTCATCAGATCCCTTCAGAAATCGTGTGGAAGTCTGAAACTGAAAGTTTCAGATCATATCAGGGAGTATCAGAAACTCTGATCAGTCACCGGACCGATCAGGAGCATGGCTGATCGGTCACTGGACTGATCTGGCTCTCTCCTGTGGTGATCGGTCTACAGACCGATCAGAGGGGTCACAGAGACTTGGGCGAAATTTTGTCTAAACGGTCTGTGTGGGCCTGGATCGGTCCCCGGACCGATCTGGCACCCCGTGGTGATCGATCCATAGACCGATCAGGGGGCTCATGGAAAAACTCTATGAACCTACTGTTCACTTCCTGATCGATCAGTCGATCGATCAGGAGCCTTCCTGATCGGTCACCCGATCGATCAGGACCAAGCCAGTCCGATCAGGCCGGAGTCTGATCGGTCTGGGTGCTATCAGATCGAACGGTGATCCGTTCAACTGTATTAAAGTTTGGTTGGTGGACCGATCCACCAACCGGTTTAATCACGGATTCTCTTCACTTCCCAAGCCCTAGCCGACCAAAACCCCTCAGCGCCGAACACCCTCTCCTTCTTCCTTTGCGCGTGTGATCTCCTCCCTACTTGCTGTGCGTAAATTCTTCTTGCGAGTGAGCTTGTGTGCGTGTGATCCTGAGAAGGTGTTCTACAAGCTCTTCCTTGTCCGAGTTCCTTTCTCGCTCAAGGTCTTGTGCTCCTTTCTTGCGCCGAACACATCTTCCTGCGCGAGCTCTTCTTCCAGACTTCAAGATCTTCTTCACAAATCTTCAATGGCACCTAAGTAAGCATTTTGGTTAGTTTTTCTTGCAGATCAGTTAATAGATTATGTGCTTGTGCTAATCAAGGTTTTTATCTTGTGGTGTGTTGTGTCATGACCCTGCTTATGATTTTGATTTTTGATCAACTCTTACCTTTGTGATCCTTTGATTTGTATCAACTTGGTGTTGTGAATGTATCTGATCCCACTGATTAAATCAAATCCTGTGTTCTTGATCAAACTTATGTGTTCACCTGATTGTTCTTCCTGTGATCAAATCTTGGGTCTTTGATTAAACCTATGTTCACTTCTATGATCAATCTTATAAATCCATTAGAAGATCATCCAAAGGGAAAGACCCAGTGGAGGGCGGTTCCAAGGGTAAATCCCCTTCCTCATCTGCGCCCTCCCGAAGGCCTCAGCCTTCCTCCAGTTCTCACTTTCCCAATGCTGCCTGCGAGCAGGCTTTTGAGTCCAAGACCTTCATGTTGCTCTCCTGCCGATCAATTGATGTTCCCTTTCTGACCGAGCACTACCCCTCCATCATGGAGATAGTCACTTTCTACAATCTTGGCTTTCTCCTTTCTCTTGAAAGGACTATCAATTACGACCTTGTCTCGGAGTTCTACAACAACCTTCAACAAGGGCCTCAAGGGGGCTTCGAATTCACTACTCGCGTTGCAAAGAGAAATCTTAATTTCTCTTATGAGATTCTAGCGGAGTATCTGGGCGGTCGACGATCACCTAATCTGTATTCTATCTATCCTGAGCTCCCTGACCCCTTGTTGGCTCCGTTTGCGGGCGTCACCCCCGACTCTATATATCAACATTTCTTTGGCCATCCCCGGCCAACCGGGCTTGATGAGTTGGGTCCTGATTTTCGACCTTTGCAGCACTCCGTCTCTCTCCTACCGATTACATTTTGTTCAAGATCATCACAAAC
>JAGFNQ010007531.1:0-149051 GCA_024364735.1 Boesenbergia rotunda
TTCTTTATGCTGTATTGATTGTTATCATATTGCCCGAGACGGTCAAGACTAAGTGTGGGGGAGAGGGAGTATTGGAGGAATAATTTTTAAGTACAGGTATGAAGAAAGAAATGGGATATGTAGTTAGCATGAGAATATTGTAGGAGTGGGTTGCGTTCCTAAATTCTCTAAGAATTTGCATAGCATAGTATCAGCTGCTGTTGGTCAATGGCCATACAATACCTAAGATAAGCATTGCTATCATCCAAATAGGGAATTGTAGTCAATAAGAATAGCAGTTGCCAAGAGATAGTGGCTGTTTTTCAAGTCTAGAGATCTATCTTATTTCAAGAGGTTGGTCAAGAGAATGACATGGCACCCTTATTGAAAAAAAAGAGAGAATAAAGGATTTCATCCTAACTATTGGGATGAATAATAAGAAAAAAAATGAATGCAAAAAAAAAAAAAAAAAGAAAAAAATCTTTAAAAAAAGTGAAAAAAAACGAGAACAAAAATAGGAAAAGAATGATAGAAAAAAAGAGAAAAAAAATAATACCAATGTGTGCCATGGAAGACTCTTGATTTAGAGCAGGATTGTTACTAATATTCACCACATTAAGGGGTGATTAGAGGTATAGGAATTTTTGAGATTGAAATACTCAGAGGGGAGATAATGACGAACAAACTCAACACAGAAAGTAAGGAGACTGTCTAAGGTAATATGGTAACATTCATACACTTCCATTCCATCTGCTTGTACCCATTGATTCTCTGTCTCAATCTTCTTACAGCTCAGTACATTTTGGAAAGACCTTCGGAGTTATGTATCTTTGTGTTTTATAGTGGTGAAGAGTAGGAAATAAACAAGCTTATGGTAGTTGGGCATTGTGAACAGTTTGAGTGAAATCCACCTGCAAATCATCAGAGGAGTGCCACCTACTAACCGTTGTGAGGTTGCATCGTTCTTAGACTGTTCCAAATCTGTAGAACCACTACTCAACGTGAACCAGTGTAGGATTTAGAGTCACCAGTGTGATGAGGCTTGATGTAATGGCAATCCTAAGTAACTGTTTATTCTACAATCTCTTTTGCATCAGGTCATTGTTGAGGAAATAAATTTGATGATTGTTTTTGGCATTAGCTTACTTGCACGAGACGTGTAAGACTAAGTGTGGGGGAGTTGATAACTTACATTTTTGATTAGAATTTCATACTTATTTAACAGATATTTGTGTGCTATATGGGTGTTTAATGTGGCATATTTTGAAGGATCTGTATACGTGGGTTAATGGATGTGTTTGCATCAATTGATTTAAATTAATGCTAGGTAAACTGAATTAATTTTGTTCAACTCTTTTGGACTCATGTAATTGGGACGTGGCTGAGTACATTAATTGAATCGTGGCCGTTCATCAGAAAGGCTGGAGAGGAGGGTATACAAGCAACTTCCTATCGCAAAAGAGGGCATCTTCTCTCGCAGAAAAAAACCCTAGTCTCCTCCGCCGTTTCCACCTTCTCGCTGTGCTCTGGGAAGCCGAGTGCAGATTGCCAGTCCCTGGGCTTTGCTGGTCAGCCGGTGTGTCCACTTCTTTGCTAGCTGACGAGTGTTAACTTACTCAGTTCGCGCTATCTCCGTTTCACAGCACCTGTTGTGCCGCAAGTCCAAGCCACTCAATGGAGTAGATTTTGGTTGGGAAGATCAGTAAATAGTTTCAACTCTCTAGTTAGTTTCTGCACAATAGATTTTATCTTTTGGTTTAGTTAAGAAAGCTTACGTTAATTGTTTATTTTATTCTCGCTGAAACATGGTTGTCTTTGTTTAAGAAATATCAATTTTCTTTGTTTGTCTAGGTTCGGCAATAGTTTTCTTAAATCTTCAATAGTTGTGTTTTGTTTTTGTTATCTGAAGCGTAGCAATCGATTTCCCTTTTAACTGTTAAATCAAATCAGTTTTATCTCTTGACGATTTGCTGAAAAACACAAAAAAGAAAACTGCTCTGTTTCTTTTTCAGTTTTGTTCCAAAGTGAGAGCTCTTTCCCCACGGCTACCATACCGAGCTCCTTCCTTTTCTGCTCAGAAGTTATAGATTCTTTGTAGCGTTGTGATAAGCAGTAGCTAGATAATTAATCTGAGATGAATTTGTAAGTTGTTGAGGATGTGTTTCCATCAGTTGCTTATATTAATTTAGCTGTCAAAGGAGCATTGTAAGGTTCATTGCATTTCCTCGAGTTAAATTAGCCTTTCATAACTGCATTTAGTGGAACCAATCTCAATTACCTCGTGTAATATTTGTTAGCTTTGTTTTTCTTAGAGATTACGTGGGATTGCAATTAGGTGCTTGAAATGATATTCTTTGCAAATTAATGTTTGTCCTTCTTTCCTCTGTCAATTAGAACCTTTCATTCTTGTTAGTATTTCACGTTACATGTTACCAATCGAACCCCTGTGTTATTTAAAAAAAACCCAAAACTCTAGAGATACTCTCACTGTGCTGTTCTTAGGGAGACGATCTGAGTCCACAACTCAGTTCTAAAACTTAAGTGGGGTCTTTATTAAGTTGGTATCATAGCATGGAATGAAGAACGACGTCATCTGTGTTAAGGATTTACCAGGAGTCTTTCCTATGAACCTATGGATGAGGACTCGGTTTTGCACATAGCAAGCTGTATTTACAGTTTCGGCCCATAAGTAACTCGGTAGTGAGTACTCATTAAGCATGTTTCGTGCAGCCTCTTGTAAAACACGGTTCTTCTTCTCTACAACACCATTTTGTTGTGGTGTTCTAGGAGTAGAGAACTCATGTCTATAACCTCTATCTTGACAAAATTCTAAAAACCGTTGATTTTGAAATTCACCTCCATGATCACTTTTAATTATCTTAATAGTTGATGATTTTTCATTTTCAACTCTTCTACAAAAAGAAATGAAAACATCTAAGGTTTGGTCCTTATATTTAAGAAAATAAGTCCATGTATATCTAGTAAAATCATCAATGATAACAAAGCAATATCTACTTCCATTCAATGATATGATAGTGCTACAATCAAATAGATCCATGTGAAGTAAATCTAAAGCGGTAGATGTACTTACAGCGCTTTTACCATTATGTGCCGATTTTGTTTGCTTACCCATTTGACATGCATCACAAAGTTTGTCTTTTTCATACTTGATGCTCGGTAAGCCACGAACTAATCTCTTGATGGCCAACTTCCGGATGTTCTTCATGTTAACATGTGCTAACCTCCGGTGCCAAAGGGTGGACTCTTCTTCTTTTGACATGAGACACTTAGCAAAAGCATTAGTAGCACTTTTAAATGAAACTTGATAAATATTAACTATTCTTGTTCCTACTAGTACCGTGTCCAAGGTGTCATGTTGTCTAACTAGACATTGACTTGGTTGAAAATCAATTGTGTAACCCGTGTCACACAATTGACTAACACTTAGGAGATTAAATGTCATCCCCTTGACTAGAAGGACATTTGAAATTCTAAGACATTCGGATATTTGAATGTCTCATATTCCTATGACCTTAAGACTACCATTGTTACCAAATGAAACATTACCTCTACTTTTCTTTTGAAGGGTAGTAAATAATAATCTATCCCCGGTCATGTGTTTGGAGCACCCACTATCAACGAACCAAGTTGACAGATGCTCCCCCTCAACCATAACCTACACAATTCGAAAAATAGAAGTTTTAGGTACCCAAACCTTGAGACCTAAAGCACCTACTAAACAAGTCTTAGGCACCCATGCCTTGACAACTTTCTTTTGAACCTTGGGTGTCTTAGATTGTCTCATATCAGTCCTAGACATAAGAGACACAAATAAAGGTTCCTTGGGTTGGTAACCAATACCGGCCCTATTGTAGACTGCCCTTTGGGCATTCAAGATCATGTCTAGGATCTTTGAGCTTGTTGAGAACTTCTCAAGAATATTCTTGAGTCTCTCAACTTCACTCTTTAATGATTTGTTTTCTACCTCTAACAATTCATCATGCAAAACATCAACATCCTCAACCCTAGAGGATTTCAAATGTTCAATTTCAATTTTCAATGATTTAATTTCATCCTCTAGCATTTCAACATGCAAATCATCTATGTTATCATCCCTAGATGACTTCAATTGTTCAATTTCTAATTGCAATTATTTAACCCTATTCTTTGACTTTTTCAACATATTGGTTAAACATGCAATAGCTCTATAACATTTCTCAAGTTCGGGAGAAGTTACCTCTTCATCTTCCGAAGATGATGAAGCCGCGTTTGAGGAGTTGGAAGATTCATCACTTCTTTCTTGATCTCCCAATGCCATGAGTGTCACATGCCGTGTACTCTTCTCCTCCTTTTCTTCTTCGGATGAACTTGAGGAGGATTCATCCCAAGTGGCCTTCAAGGCCTTCTTCTTCCTTGCTTTTTCTTCTTTCTTTTTGGATTTCTCCTCCTTCTTCTTTAGCTTTGGGCATTCATTCTTGAAGTGCCCTTTCCTACCACACTCATAGCAAGAGGCATTAGACTTATCAATTTTAACTTCACTAGGGTTACCTTTACCCTTGAAGCGTCGACCCCTTCTCATCATTCTTCTCACAAAATTAGCCATATCGGAGGAAGAAGACCCGCTGCCATCTTCCTCGGAATCGGATTCAGACTCGGATGAGGATGAGGATGAGAAGACCTCCTTCTCCTTCTTCTTCTTATTGGATCGTTCCCCTGCAACTAAGGCAATCCTCTTCTCCTTAGGGCCTTTGTTAGCCATTTCATGCAATTCCATTTCACATAATAGATCATCTAGTTTAACAATTGATAAATCCTTGGAAACTTTGTAGGCATCCACCATGGATGACCACAAAGCATTCCTTGAAAATGCTTTTAGCACATACCTCACAAGGTCGCGGTTCTCGACCTTTTCATCAATAGAATGAAGCCCATTGAGGACTTCCTTGAATCGGCTATGTAACTCACTTACGGTTTCATTCTCCTTTATGGAGAGATTTTGTAGTTGGTTGAGGAACAAGTCCCTCTTGGCGATCCTCGAATCTTGGGTGCCCTCGTGGAGTTCGATGAGCTTGTTCCACAAGTCTTTTGCACTTGTGAATGGACCAACCTTGAAGAGTTGGTCTTTGTTCATGCCGCATTGTAGGGTGACCACCGCCTTCGCGTCGGCTTCACTCTTTCGAGTTTGTTCAGCCGTCCACCTCCACGACTCAAGTTCTTTGCCTTCATCATCCTTCGGAGGGGTAAAACCCTCCTTCACCGCGAACCAAGTATTGATGTCCATCTTGAGATAATACTCCATCTTTGATCTCCAATATTGAAAGTCAGCGCCATCAAAGAAAGGAGGTCGGGTGGTGCTAAAACCTTCTCTCAACACCATGGATGATAGCTCTCGGTTGTTAATCCGCAAAAACAGAGCCCCAAGCTCTGATACCACTTGTTGGAACTCGGATGGCTAGAGAGGGGGGGGGGGTGAATATAGCCAATCACTTGAACTTTAGCACTTATCAAGATTCTGCACTTAAACGGTTTAGTAGCATAGCGGAAAGAATAAAAACAGAGTATGCAGAAAACTAGAACCCTAAGCTAAGCACAAATGTAAGACGCTAACAAGAGGGTTTACAAGGTTCGGGGATAACTTGCCCCTACTCCTTGGCGTGCCCTTAAGGTGGGCAATCCCTTGATCGTCGGCAGATCAAGCCCCGGAAGATCCAGATAGAAAGCAACCTCCTTCTCGGCAGAGTAACCTCTCCACAGTGTTTCAATCAAGGATATAATTTTAAGCACAATGAAACACTAGAAAGATCTTACTTAGCACTTAGCATAGACAAGAACACAGCAAGCTTCCTCCGAGCTCTACCCAGCGATGATCTCACGCAAGAACTCTTTTTCCGTGTCTTCTCGCTGTTGGACTCAAAGCCTCTTGTTCCTTCCTCCAAGTGCTCAAGCAAGGGCTGGTTGCTTCAAAGATCACAGTAGCTTTTTCAAGAGTGGATGATCAGCCAAGAGCACAAAACTAAGGCAACCAAAGTTCTTCTTGCTCTGTTCCACACCGCTCCTTTTGTTTCCCTCTTGAGCGCCAGGTGACACCATCCCACTGCAGCCTCCAGCTACTCCCCTGTAACCATCAGCCACCACTGAGCTCTTCTGGACTCCCTAAGCTTCCCTCAGACCAGCCCCAGTCAGCAGCTCCAGCCAGCGCCACCGTCCGTTGCAACCTGAGATGGAAAATAGACAAACCTGCTCCAAGGAAAGGCCTCCATTGACTCTCCTTGAGTGTTTGAATCCTTCCCTGTCACCTGCAGCTTAATCAGAGTATTAGCACAGCATATCACTCAGTAAATCACATATTAGAGATCAAACGCAGAGAATCGGATGCGGTCAGACGCGATCAGAGCGTCTGACAGTGCAATTTGAATTAAAGTGATCGGTCACCGGACCGATCCAGGGTTCGTGGGTCGGTCACCAGACTGATCCACCGCTTTGCTGGGACCCCCAGCTCTCGCGGTGACACAAGCCTGATCGGTCACCAGACCGATCAGAGTGAAGCCTGATCGGTCACCAAACCGATCAGGTAGCTCCCTATCCGATTAGGCTCATGCTTGATTGGTCCACGTCTGAGTGAACAGTAACTGCGGAAATCAAATCCTAAGTCGTGGATCGGTCATCAGACCGTTCAGGAGCTGATCAGCGGGAGAACTCAACTCACTGTTCGCTCCCTGATCGGTTACCAGACCGATCAGAAGCAAGACAGTGAGGAAGCTGCCTGCTCCCTGATCGGTCACCGGACCGATCAGGAGCCAACCAACAAGGCAACGGTCTGCTACCTGATCGGTCACCAGACCGATCAGGAGCCACACAGTAGGTTCCCAACCTCACTGTGCGCTCCTTGATCGGTCACCCGACCGATCAGTCATCGCTGGATCGGTCACCAGACCGATCCACGAAGGAGCAGCGTGCCAACATCCCTGATCAGTCACCAGACCGACCCAGGGACTCAAACCTAGCCCTCCAAGCTAGGGTTTCATCCAACCTAGCCCTCCAAGCTAGGACTTTTTCACCTAACCCTCCAAGTTGAGAATTTTCACCTAACCCTCCAAGTTAGGACTTTTCACCTAGCCCTCCAAGCTAGGACTTTTCACCCAACTCTTCCGAATTAGGACTTTTCCAAACCTAGCCCTCCAAGCTAGAACCTGACCCTCCAAGCCAGGACTTTTTCACCTAACTCTCCACGTTGGGACTTTTCACCTAACCCTCCAAGTTAGGACTTTTCACCTAGCCCTCCAAGCTACGAATTTTCACCCAACCCTTCCGAATTAGGACTTTTCAACACCTAGCCCTCCAAGCTAGGATTTTCCACACCTAACCCTCCAGGTTAGGATTTTCCAACACCTAGCTCCAAGCTAGAATTTTCCATACCATGCCTAATCCACGATCAGGACTTAACCATAATCATAATCATCAACCTAAACTAAAATCGGTGTCAACACCAAAACAACAATCAGGGTCAGACTGCATCAACACATTCATCATCTCCTTAGGAGTTCGATTCTTTCTCTCAGCAACTCCATTTTGTTGAGGGGTATAAGGAGCTGTTGTTTTGTGTCTGATCTCATGTTCAGCACACAACTCAGCGAACAGTGATACATATTCACCACCTCGGTCACTTCGAACCACCTTAATCTTCTTATTAAGTTGGTTTTCAACCTCATTCTTGTAGAGAACGAATTTCTCTACAGCTTCATCCTTTCTTTTGAGAAGATACACATAACAGTACTTTGTGTTATCATCAACAAAAGTAATGAAGTACCGATTCCCACCACGTGTCGGTGTACCTTTAAGGTCACATACGTCGATGTGAATTAGGCCGAGTGGTTCATTGCTTCTTTCAATATGTTGAAAAGATGACCTTGTCAACTTCGCTTAAACACAAGTCTCACACTTGTGTTTCGGGTCAAGGTGGAATGTCGGTATGCTTTGCATGTTCATTAATCTACGAATCATATCGTAATTCACATGTCCTAGTCTACCATGCCATCAACAAGAAGACTCAAGCATATAAACGGAAGAACTCTCAATTTTATTTATCTTAGGCCTAATGACCATTACACTGAGCTTAAAGAGCCCATCAGACACATAGCCCTTTCCTACAAATATTCCCTTCTTCGACAGAACAACTCTGTCAGACTCAAACACAATGCGAAAGCCATGCTTGCTTAATAATGATCCGGATAATAGATTATTTCGAATCTCCGTAACATACAGTACATTTGTTAGAGTCAGGTCCTTGCCCGAGGTTATCTTCAACACCACTTTCCCTTGGCCCATGATGTCCGAGGTTGCCGAGTTCCCCATGAACAGCTTCTCTCCACTAATTTCTTCAAAATTGTGGAGCAATTCCTTGTTGCAACATACATGTCTGGTGGCTCCAGTATCGATCCACCATTGCCGCGGGTTTGAACCCACCAGGTTCAACTCAGACACCACGGCACAGAGGTCTTCCATTTCTGATCCCTCGTTCAGGTTGGCCTCCTGCTTCTTCTTCGGTTTCTTGCATTCCGAAGATTTGTGGCCCACTCGGCCACAGTTATAGCACTTCCCAGAAAACTTCTTGGTGATGCCTCCTCTAGGTCCCAGCTTGGAAGATTTTGAATTCTTCTATTTCGAGCTTTTTCCGTGCTCGACCACGTTGGCTTTTACAGTAGCCTGAGAGAACATATTTCTCTCTCAACCCTCGTTGTCTTCTTCGATGTGAAGTCTAACAACGAGTTCCTCCATGTTCATCTCCTTCCGTTTGTGCTTCAGGTAGTTCTTGAAATCCTTCCAGCCGGGGGGTAGCTTCTCAATAATGGTTGCTACTTGGAAGGTTTCACTTAGAACCCTACCTTCTGAGTGAATCTCATGTAGGATCACCTGAAGCTCCTGGACTTGGCTGATCACAATCTTAGAGTCAACCATCTTGTAGTCCAAGAATCGGCCCACGATGAACTTCTTGGCCCCAGCATCCTCCGACTTGTATTTTTTGTCTAAGGACTCCAACAACTCTTTGGTTGTTCTCTTCGTGTTGTACACAACATACAGCGAGTCGGCCAGGCAGTTGAGGATGTAGTTTCGGCATAGGTACTCAGAATGAGTTCATGCCTCCACCTTAGCAACCTCAGCTTGCTTGGGAGGGTCCTCGGTCAAGAACCGAGCCAGATTGAGCATGGTCAGGTAGAAGAGCATCTTCTGCTGCCACCTCTTGAAGTTCAACCCAGTGAACTTCTCTGGTTTTCCCCCATGGTTGATAGGGGCATTCCCGATCGGGGCGGAGGGGGTCTGGTGATGAGTCTGTTTCACCTCAACACGTTCCGTGGTCATCTCAACAGAATCAAATCTGTTTCAAGTTTGTTGGAGGAAATGCTCCTTTTCGGAGAAGTTACAATAAATTGAAATTACTAAAATAACTTCAACTTATCTGTTGAGTGGTCCGAGCAGAATTCCCGAGCTCCCGAGTGAGCTCCCGAGCAGAATTCCCGAGTTGTCGAGTGAGCTCTCGAGAAGAATTCCCGAGTTGCCGAGTGAGCTCTCGAGCAGAATTCCCGAGTTGCCGAGTGAGCTCCCGAGCGGCGACTCCTGAGCGGTGAGTTTCCCGAGCTCCCGACAAGGTCTCCCGAGCTCTCGACCAGATGTCCCGAGCTCCGAGTAGTATACCCTGAGTAGTAGTCGGACGTCTCCCGACCAAGAAATTGCTGAAGCCTGCGCAACGCAGTTTCCTTGAAACAGATTCGTCCTCCTCTGGAGGTACTTCGAGGCTCAGATAAGCTTCTGTCTCTTAGGATACAACAGCAGACCACGGGCACAACGGAACACTCGTTGCTCATGGCGAACTGAGATGTACCCGAACGCTATCAAGGAGGTCGGGAACGAGGTGGGGTGGAGGAGAATTTCTCTATATCGTCTCACTTTTGCTCTCGGTCACAACCCCTTTATATAGGCTCAGACCCCCGCAGTCGTAAATGACGAATTAATCGTCATTTACTGGCAATTAAATGGCCAAATCTAAATGTCTGGGGGTTACTGATCTCGCATTAATCAAAATTAATGCATCAGTTACATTTGAGTAAAAACAATGTGGCAAAACGTTGGTTCATCTAATTGGAAAAATTTTGCCCCGACCGGTCGGACATTCGATGCGCGCAGGTCGTGCACACACACGAGTTCACTTGGTTCAGTACAAATCCGGGCCCTGGATTTGTACCTCCCCCCCTACGCACCCACGCATGAGAAAGAGTCTCTCCCCTAGCATTTGTTCACAACTATCATATTTGTGATACAATATAAATCAAACATTTTGCCTTAAAACTCTCAATGTGCGACTAAAGCCCCACTCACAAAGGAATCTCTTTATTCTCCTCCTCATTTTCCATTCAATAGAAAGTTTCAATGTGGGATTAAAGTCCCACCATCTCTCTTCCATTCACACTAGATATCAAAGATATCTAACAGTGATAAACTTATCATCTTGTATTTGGACGCTATTTATAAGAGGAGGGAGTCTTTTCCTCTATCTCTATTAATGGAGGAAAATGAATAAGTATCTCTTCCCATTCTATCATTAATCGAGGAAAATGAAGATGAAGGGATACCCTTTCACCTATCCAATTCTAACACAAGCTGTCCTTCAAGAGGAGTCTAGTAGTGCTAAGTTGCACTTCTTCTCTAGCTCCCTCATCAGGGCGACACCTTTCGCCTCGTGATTGCTCTGGTGGAAGCTCATTTCGCTTTCTTGCTCATTGCTCGAGGTGTAATTCATACAAGAATACTTGCGCGAGTGAGTGGAGCTCATGTCGTCGTCATCAGAAAACAAACCACCTGCATAAGGATTCAGGTGAGAGTAATTTCGTCGAATTGATGATTAATACGTAAATATTATTATTTTAAAATAGAGTAATGATTAGAAGAGTAAATTTGGGAGAATAAATGGGAAAATGAATGACGTGGAGCTAATATATACACATCCGATCGCCGATCGGATATCACCGATGATCTCTGATTGCCGTCCCGAATCAAACTATATCTTGGAGGATGGTGAACCCAGCAGAGTCGCCGGTAATTGAGATCTCGCCGGATTGACGGTGAATGCGACGAGATCATAATTGCGGCGATTCCCGATGAGTTCACCAATCTTCTTAGGACATAGTTTGATTCGAGACGATAATCAGAGGTCGTCGTTAGTGTCCGATCGGTGATTGGACGTGTATACAATAACTGCCACGTCATTCATTCTCCCATTCACTCTCCTAAATTCACTCTCCCTATCATTACTCTTTAAAGTATGGAAGTCAAAATTTGATAAAGTCAGTATATTTATTTTTCCCATGTGCTAGCTAGTTATAGCATCCATACTAGTAATCTTCGTGATTTATCTTTTCCGTATTAATTTTAAATTGGATTTACTGAGTACTAAAACTAGCGAATCGTCTTTTGTTATTAGATAAGAGTAATTTTAATTCCGTCAAAATCTCAAGTAAAAAATTATAATTATTGTTTGCACCTTGAAACCACCCTTCTCTTTGGCTTGTTCCAAACACAGAGCCTTTGGAGGAAGCCTGCGACGCCATATTGTAAAATGGGTGATTGCAGCCATCCTCAGCATCATCTACATACTTGTAGCCCCTCCGCATGCGCCTACAACTGCCGTCCACTCATTAGTTTGAGTCGATCTCTTCGTGTGCGGTTTATATTTTATAATTGGGTTATTTCTTAAATATTGATTGTTAAGATTGTTCTTCGTGTGCGGTTTATATTTTATAATTGGGTTATTTCTTAAATATTGATTGTTCATTTGTGTATTAATGTGTGTATTAAATTAATCTCTTATGATTAATTTATATACATTTTGATTAATTTGATATTCATAATGTTCGATAAAATATCTCTTTACTTAGTTAGATTTTAATTGTTACAATTAGTTTAGTTTAATTTCATACAATACTTTATTTTTGTTAAATTTAATTAGGATATTTATTCTTATTCTTAATTTTAGAAGAATTATGTTAGATTGGATTACATTTCGTTCCATGTCAAATTTATATCATGCTTAATTTATATTTTTATAAATTTTCTTACCATTGTAATTTAGGAAATAGATAGAAATTTTAAAGAACACATCAATGATGGTCGAAAAAGATAATGACGAGCAGGTTTTTGATTCCTGTATTTTTAGATAGAAAGCTTCCTCTCTAAATATGTTTTTTTTTTCTAATGAAGGATTATTTGTTGCAATATATTAAAATCTGCAAAAGTATATTTTACTCCTATTGTAGTTTGTTGCACAAGTATGCTACTCGCTATTCAATCCCAGCTTCAATAAAGTTTCTTTTTCCATGAAATACATTGGTAGTTGCAAACTCGCATTCTCAACCATCCAGCTGAATCATTTCTAACAATGCACCAAAGTATTATTGTGCCACCTAGAATAGCTAATTTTTGTCCCACGCGATGGACTGATAGTTAATGCGTGAATGTTGTCATCAAGAGGTCTGAAATTAAATCCTGGCAAAGCCAGTATGCCACCCTCCCCACGCGCTAGCCATAGCATCCGGGCTAGTAGCCCCCGTGATTTACCTCCTCCGTGTTGACCCTGGGACAGGTTGACGGAGGCGCTAGGGGCGAGCGATTCACCTTATACCACCTAGAATAGCTAACTTTTGTGAAATACACCAATTATACTTCAGAACCATATATGTCACTAGTTATACCCTTCTTCAGTTTACTCTGGTAATCTTTCTATATGTTCATGAAAACAATCAGCGTTTTCTGATCTTCACTTGGTCACACCGGTGTTCATAATTTAGAGAACCTACGGAGGCTCACTAAGCAATTCGAGAAACAACCATCTCATTCTGCTCCCGGCAATTTACCAAAGGGCGCACCCAAAAATTGGTATTTACCGAAAGAAGTACCATGGTTTCATTGTTACCAAATAACGCACTTATTTTAGTGAACTTCCTCTTATATCCCTCCTGCCAAAGTACTGCATGTCATTCTCTTTCTCTTTCTCTTTCTCATTCTTAATAACGAATTCCGAGACATTTGAAAAGATTTTTTCAGATTTTTTATTTTAAAATAATATATTATGGAATCGGATAAAAAACATAAGATAACAACCGAAAAAATATTTCAATTAAAAAAATATCTCATCAAATATGATTTCAAATATATACAGAGATCATTTTATATAAATTAGATGAGCGGAGATCAATTTTATATTTGATTAATATTAATTAATATATTAAATAATATTTAATTAATATATTAATATATAAACACATTGAAATTAGAAAGGCCTGAAATCTTTTGATTTCAGGCCCAGCGTGGGCCTGAAATCAAAAGATTTCAGGCCCAACGTGGGCCTGAAATAAAATATTTCAGGCCCACCATGGGCCTGAAATAACTCAGGGCCTGAAATCAAATGATTTCAGGCCCTGCGTCGAATTGAAATTATGTGTTATGATATGTTTTTTTACGTAGGTCTAAAACATAAAGAAACATCTCTTTATATATTTGAAATCACAATAAAAATCATTAAGAAAGACTACCTTACGAGAGAAATTCTAATTAATATAAAATTAACATTATATTAAAAATGAATTATATATATATATATATATATTGATTATTTGAATAAAGAAGTTAAATATTATTTATTATATTAATTTAAATATTATATATTATATTAATTTAAATATTATATATTATATTAATATATTTATTTTAATATATTTTCATAGGAGGGCCTGAAGTCAGATGACTTCAGGCTCTCCTTGGGCCTGAAGTCATCTGAAGTCAGATAACTTTAGGCCCTGCGTAAATAATTAATTTAATAAAAATAATTAATTATAAAAAAATCTTTTTTTGATTATTTTTTATGTCCAAATTTCTAATGATTATAAATTATATTGTAATAGGAGTTTTCTATGTCTATCAGTGGGTTTCGCTCAAAATCCACTGATATTTTTTCAGAAATCCAGATATGGGAGATCCATCAGTGGGTTTTACTCAAAACTCACTGATGAAACTAAACTACACCTATTGCTTTGGGAAAAATAATAATTTGAGGTTTGGACACTTAAAATACATTCTCCTAACTCTACCCTAACTATTGATAATGTTTTTCAGAAATCCAGATATGGGAGGTCCATCAGTGGGTTTTACTCAAAACCCACTGATGGAACTAAATTACACCTATTGCTTTGGGAAAAATAATAATTTGAGGTTTGGACACTTAAAATACATTCTCCTAACTCTACCCTAACTATTGATAATGTTTTTCAGAAATCCAGATATGGGAGGTCCATCAGTGGGTTTTGCCCAAAATCCACTGATGGAAGAACTAAACTACATCTATTACTTTGAGAAAATTAATAATTTAATAATTTTTAAAAATATAAATAAATAATTTTTTATATTTGATTAATATAAATTAATATATTTAATAATATTATTAAATATATTAATATATAAAAAAATAAAAAAAAAACTGATTTTTTGATTTCAGGCAGCGTGGGCCTGAAATTAAAAGATTTCAGGCCCACGCTGGGCCTGAAATCTTTTATTTCAGGCTCAGCGTGGGCCTAAAATAGAAATATTTTAGGCTTATCGTGGGCCTGTAATAACTCAGGGTCTGAAATTAAATGATTTCAGGCCCTGCGTCGAATTGAAATCATGTGTTATGATAGGGTTTTTTACGTAGCTCTAAAATGTAAAGAAACATTTTTTTATATTTTTGAAATCACAATAAAAATCATTGAGAAAGATTACTTTACGAGAGGAATTCTAATTAATATAAAATGACCATTATATTAAAAACGAATTATATATATATATATATATATATATATATATATATATATATATATATATAAAGAAGTAATAGGTTATTTATTATATTAATTTAATATTATATATTATATTGATATATTATATTTTAATAGATTTTGATAGGAGGGCCTGAAGTCATTTGACTTCAGGCCCTCCTTAGGCTTGAAGTAATAGGTGTAGTTTAGTCCATCAGTGGGTTTTGAGCAAAATTCATCGATGGACTTTTCATATCTGGATTTCTGAAAAAACATTATCAATAGTTAGGGTAGAGTTAGGAGAATGTATTTTAGGTGTCCAAACCTCAAATTATTATTTTTTCCAAAGAAATAGGTGTAGTTTAGTCCATCAGTGGGTTTTGAGCAAAATCTACTGATGGGCCTCTCATATCTAGATTTCTGAAAAAATATCAGTGGGTTTTGATCGAAACCCACTTAAAGACCTAGAAAACTCCTATTGCAATATAATTTTTAATCATTAGACGTTTGGACACCTAAGGAGGGCCTGAATTCAAATGACTTCAGGCCCTCCTATCAAAATCTATTAAAATATAATATATTAATATAATATATAATATTAAATTAATATAATAAATAGCCTATTACTTCTTTTTATATATATATATATATATATATATATATATAATTCGTTTTTAATATAATGGTCATTTTATATTAATTAGAATTCCTCTCGTAAAGTAGTCTTTCTCAATGATTTTTATTATGATTTCAAAAATATAAAGAGATGTTTCTTTACATTTTAGACCTACGTAAAAAACCCTATCATAACAAATGATTTCTATTCGACGCAGGGCCTGAAATCATTTAATTTCAGGCCCTGAGTTATTTCAGGCCCATGCTAGGCCTGAAATATTTTATTTCAGGCCCACGCTGGGCCAGAAATAAAATATTTCAGGCGTGGGCCTGAAATCTTTTGATTTCAGGCCCACGCTGCCTGAAATCAAAAAATCAGCTTTTTTTATATATATTAATATATTTAATAATATTATTAAATATATTAATTTATATTAATCAAATATAAAAAATTATTTATTTATATTAATCAAATATAAAAAAATTATTTATTTATATTAATCAAATATAAAAAAATTATTTATTTATATTTTTAAAAATTATTAAATTATTAATTTTCTCAAAGTAATAGTTGTAGTTTAGTTCATCCATTAGTGGGTTTTGGGCAAAACCTACTGATGAACCTCCCATATCTGGATTTCTGAAAAACATTATCAATAGTTAGGGTAGAGTTAGGAGAATGTATTTTAAGTGTCCAAACCTCAAATTATTATTTTTCCCAAAGCAATAGGTGTAATTTAGTTCCATCAGTGGGTTTTGAGTAAAACTCACTGATGGACCTCCCATATCTGGATTTCTGAAAAACATTATCAATAGTTAGGGTAGAGTTAGGAGAATGTATTTTAAGTGTCCAAACCTCAAATTATTATTTTTCCTAAAGCAATAGGTGTAGTTTAGTTCCATCAGTGGGTTTTGAGTAAAACCCATTGATGGATCTCCCATATCTGGATTTCTGAAAAAATATCAGTGGGTTTTGAGCGAAACCCACTGATAGACCTAGAAAACTCCTATTACAACATAATTTATAATCATTAGAAATTTGGACATCAAAAATAATCAAAAGAAGAATTTTTTATAATTAATTATTTTTATTAAATTAATTATTTACGCAGGGCCTGAAGTCAGATGACTTCAGGCCCTCCTATGAAAATATATTAAAATAAATATATTAATATAATATATAATATTTAAATTAATATAATATATAATATTTAAATTAATATAATAAATAATATTTGGCTTTTTTATTCAAATAATCGATATATATATATATAATTCATTTTTAATATAATGTTAATTTTATATTAATTAGAATTTTTCTCGTAAGGTAGTCTTTCTTAATGATTTTTATTATGATTTCAAATATATAAAGAGATGTTTTTTATGTTTTAGACCTACGTAAAAAAACATATCATAACACATAATTTCAATTTGACGCAGGGTCTGAAATCATTTGATTTTAGGCCCTGAGTTATTTCAGGCTCACGCTGGGCCTGAAATATTTTATTCCAGGCTCACGCTGGGCCTGAAATATTTTATTTCAGGCTCACGCTGGGCCTAAAATATTTTATTTCAGGCCCACGCTGGGCTTGAAATATTTTATTTCAGGCCCACGTTGGGCCTGAAATCTTTTGATGTCAGGCCCACGCTGAGCCTGAAATCAAAAGATTTCAGGCCTTTCTAATTTGAATGTGTTTATATATTAATATATTAATTAAATATTATTTAATATATTAATTAATATTAATCAAATATAAAAATGATCTCCGCTCATCTAATTTATATAAAATGATCTCTGTATATATTTGAAATCATGTTTGATGAGATATTTTTTTAATTGAAATATTTTTTTGATTTTTATCTTACGTTTTTTATCCGATTCCATAATATATTATTTTAAAATAAAAAATTTGAAAAAATCTTTTCAAATGTCTCGGAATTCGTTATTAAAAATGAGAAAGAGAAAGAGAATGACATGCAGTACTTTGGCAGGAGGGGTATAAGAGGAAGTTCACTAAAATAAGTGCGTTATTTGGTAACAATGAAACCATGATACGTCTTTTGATAAATATTAATTTTTGGGTACGTCTTTTGGTAAATTGCCGTTCTACTCCCGTTACGAAAGGTGGAGAAGTTGATGATGATCATATCCCAGAGCTTGTGCCGGGAGAGACATTTGAACGAAACAAGTTTCATAGACATGGATATTCCAGCAAGTTTGCACTCTGTTTTCTATGTTATAATTGCTATGTCTATCACAATTTATGATAGTAATTTGCTTATTTAGTTATGTGTACAATTATTTTTGTAACGCTTAAGATTGCTTAAGGAACTTATTTGGTGAATTTCTTCTTCTTATTGATGTGTACAGTTAATTTTCTAAATCTTAGTTGGCATATTTTTTGTTTCTTTTACATAGCATCTAAACACAATGGTTTTTTAACGTTACAAAATTGTTATTTTTGATATTAAAACACAATAGTTTAAAATCGTTGGAGAACCATTGTCTTTTCATTCAAAGATAATGATTTTAAACCATTATCATTTAGCATACTTTTAACAACAATATCAATTACAATAATTTTTAAATGATAAAGATAATGGATTTTGTCCATTGTCTATAAGTATTTTTGATGTACTGTAAAAGGAAAAAGAAGGGGTAGTGAGTTCAATCACTCAGCGGTATATGAAAGATAGTGCATGAACAATATAATATAAGGAGATCAGAAGTAGCCTTAGATAATAATACTTACTACCCTAAGTAAGAGTGTCAATATAACCATCTGATAACAAAAACATAAACAATAATATAACTCTTCACTAACTTACTGACCCAAGCATAATCAATAAATCGGAAGTACATATAGTACATCCAAAAATCACTTGCATATAAAAAGTACATGACTAGCATATAATAAACATATAATAAGCTTTGACTACACGTAAACTCATGCTACCACTATCTGATCTAGTGGACAGTCAGGTTGTATCCACTGTCTGCAGGCAACAATATGCTACCACTATCTGGTCTAGTGGGCAGATAGGATGAGGTAGTTATTTAGCTCCTTAACTACTGATTTGCGGGCAACAACACACTACCATGAATGTGTCTCATAGGCAGTCAGGGTGTGTACATAGTTTTCTTGTCGAATCTCATGCATGATAAAGAACCAACCAAAAAATTGTAAACGGTAAATACTTACAGCGATATTCGCAAATCCTCTTGTGTTCTTCGGGCTTATCGTCGGAAGAGCAATCACAAATCGAAAAGTCCTTCAATTTTCACAAACCAAATCTCTCTCATTAGCTGAATGTTCCTTTGCCAAAACTTCTCCAATGATTCTCTCTTGGACGCACCCCCTTCCCTTTTATAGTAAAGGGTCTAGGAAAGAGGGGGAGAAGTGGGGAAGTGGGAAGCCCACTTCCCCCACATTCCTCCACTTCCTACATCTCTCACTCGTCAAAGTCAAATCACAAAGACTAAATAAGAATCAAATCACAAAGACCATATCAAAACTAGGTTACAAAAATCAGATAGTCACAAAGACCATATAGTCACATAGTCTAATAGAACATCCTACTCATACCTTAGGGAAAATGATTTGTATGACAGCAAGCATATCGAGTAATCATTGCTAAGAAAGCTGTGACACTTAACTTAGTTGCTCTTTGAACGATCAATACTAAGAAAGTAGTTACAATTTACTTAGTCGCTCTATCATATGAATCAGAGACATCAATTACTTGCTTTTACCCTAGACTAAATCATTTACATCAATATGAGCATCTCTAATCCCTCACGATGACAATTAAGTCAAGAGCTTGTTTAATATTTCCATTCAATATAATTATTCACAATCGCATTTTAAGTACTTAACAAAAAATATAATTGGTCGACCAGTGAATAAGTGTCGATGATGTAAATCTCTCTTAATCTTCCTATTTTGCTTGAATCTATTCATTTTAATCAGTTACTTTCCTAGTTATGCTCCATAGACCAAATCATCCATAGCCAATAGGATATATGCTAAGGTAGGAGACACTGATTAAAATTTCAAACAGACAGCTAAATAGTCACATAGGGTAAATCTAAGATTAACTTATAATCTCAAGGGTCTCACATATTAAAGAAGCAGGGATTCATTCTCCTACTACCCTTATTGTCACTATAACACATGTGGTATGAATCACATGCTACGATGTTTTTTTCTTTAAATAAAAAAGAGTGCATATTTTTCTCAAAATTGACATCGTACAGATTTTGGTCTAGACATACTTAATGTCTAATCCTGAATTCAACTTATGAATTTCAATCTAACTTTCAGCAGATTCAGTAAATGGTGGGTTCATTTACTCCGATTATTACATAAATTATCTCATCTTGATACAAAAATCAAAGCGACCCTAACTTATGAGTATGTCTCTATTTATAGCTACATAAGTTATCCCATAAGTAATGGTCTTACCTCTATTTATACTCAACAAATAGAGATGATTGTCCATGTGAGTGGACCAATCTCAACCTGCCAACATGCTTATCGAGATGTTTATCCAAAATGTAACACCCATATAAGTATATATATACACACACACACACACACTGAATGAATCATGACATTTTCATATATGTGATTGTTTTACAATGTGTTATATTTTACAAAGTCCCAAAGACTTCACATATCCAAGAATAACTCTTTAGTTAAAGGCTTAGTAAAAGGATCTACAAGCATAGCACGGGTAGGAATATACTCAAGGACTACCTTTCTTTTGCCCACAATATCTCTTACATAATTATACTTAATTTCTATATGCTTGCCTTTACTGTGATATTTGGGATCATTGGAAAAAGCTATCGCAGCTTGATTGTCACAATACAATGTAACGGGACTCCTACTATCCTCAGCAATCTTCAAATGCTTTAGGAACCTTCTTAACCAGATAACTTCTTGTACAGTCATTGCACAAGCTACATATTCGATTTCCATTGTCGACAATGCTACACAAGCCTGTTTCTTGTTGTTCCATGAGATGGCGCCACCATTCAGTAAGAAAGTATAACCCGATGTAGATTTTCTGTCATCAATGTCTCCTGCCCAATCTGCATCTGTGTAGCCCTTCAGGCTCAACTTTGACCCTTAGAAGCAGAGACAATAATCTGTCATCCCTTTGAGATATCCGAATATTCTCTTCACTGCCTTCCAGTGTCTCGATCCTGGGTTTGATTAGAAATGGCTAACCAAGCCAACAGTATAGCTGATATCAGGACGTGCACACAACATAGTGTAGATTAAACTACCAATGGCGCTGACATATGATTTTTTCTTCATGTCGGCTATTTCATTAGGAATCTTGGGATACATACTTTTACTCATAATATTACCTCTCGCTACAGGAGTTTGTTCAATGTTACAATTTGACATATTGAAGTGTTGTAACATCTTAGTTATATAAGTCTCTTGAGACAAACCCAAAAGCCTTTTTGATCGATCTCTAATGATCTTTACCCCTAAGATGTACTCAACTTCTCTCATATCTATGATGTCAAATTGTGATGAAAGCTATGATTTGATTTCTATCACAAACTATATGTCATTTCTAGCTATTAGCATTTCATCAACATATACGATAATATGACAATCTTTCTTTTATCCTCCCTGAGGTAAACACAATGATCCTCATTGATCATTTCGAAAACCATAAGATAAAATAACTTTATTGAATCTTATGTTCCATTGTCTTGACGCTTGCTTTAGCCCATATATTGACTTTTTAAGTCTGCATACTTTATCCTCTTGGTCATCAGTAATATAACCTTCTGGCTGTGTCATATAGATTTTCTTGTCAAGATTACCATTAAGGAAAGTCGTCTTTACATCCATCTGATGTAATTCCAGGTGATAATGTGCTACTATAGCTAAAATAACACATATTGACATAAATTTCACAACAGGAGAAAATGTCTCTTCAAAATCAACACCCTCCATTTGGGTATATCCTTTTGCAACCAGACGAGCTTTGTATCTATTAATCGATCCATCTGCCTTCCTCTTGATTTTGAGAATCCACTTATTTCCAATAGCCCTTTGGCCCGGAGGAAGATCGACTAAATCCCAAACTTGATTCTTTCTCATAGACTCCATTTCTTCATCCATTGCAATTCTCCATTTTTCTCTAACTGAGCATCTCAATGCTTGCTCAACCATTCGAGGTTCCTCATCGTCAATAGGGAGAATCATTAATGCCTCATTCTCAATATAAAATCTTCTTCTAGGAATAATCTTGCGACTACTCCTTCGCAGGTCCGACTATTGAGAAACTGAAACAGATTCATTCATTGGCAAATCACTCCCACTGGATAGACTAGATTCATGTTTCTTTTGTGATACCTGATTTGTTGATAAAGGAACAATATCCTCCTCCTCTATTGCAAATAAAGGAATTGACTTATCAATTTCACCTCTTGTTGGGAATTCAGTTTCAAGAAAAATAGCATCTCTTGACTCTATTTCAGAGATGATTCCATTTTGTTGCTCACCAATGAATACATCACCCTTAGAAGTATCAGAATACCTTACAAAGATATACTTTTTACCCCTTGGTCCTAGTTTTTCATATTTGTGAGTCTTATCATGAATGTAGGCAGCTAACCCCCAAGGTCTCAGATTACTCAAATCTAATTTTCTGCCTGTCCAACATTCATATGGTGTAGATGGAATAGAATTAGAAGACACTCGGTTAAGTATATAGGTAGCAGCTAGTAATGCATGCCCCCAATAGAAAATAGGCAAATTAGCTTGAGCCATCATAGACCTAACCATATCTAGAAGAGTTCTATTTCTTCTTTTAGCAACCGCATTTTGCTGTGGAGTTTCAAGGATCGTTAGCTATCTAATAATCCCTTTCTCATTACATATTGTCTTAAACTGATCAGACAAATATTCACCTCCACGGTCAGTGCGTAAGGTTTTAACCTTATGATCCAATTGATTCTTAACTTCGTTTAAATAATATTTGAAGTAATCTAATACTTCATATTTATGAGAAGTCATATACACATGACTAAAACGTGTGAAGTCATCAATAAATGTAACGAAATAGGAACCTCCATGTCTAGCCTTCATATTCATTAGATCACATACATCCGAATGAATTAATTGCAATGGTGAATCAGCTCTAATAGCCTTACCAAATGGTTTTCTAGTTGCTTTTTCAGCAAAACAATACTCACATATGGACAAGTTAATCTTAGCATGAGTGCCCAATAGACCCTCCTTAGCTAATCAATTCATCCATTCTTGTCCGATATGTCCTAGTCTAGCATGTCAAATTTCCTCATTAATATTAGCATCACTAGTAAGAGCGATGTTTGAAAAATAGCTATTAATTCCACAATTAATATCTTGTTCTACATCAAGCACCATGAAACCATTTATTACATAACCACATCCAATCAACATGGAGTTAATACGAAGTTCCATACAACGACTGAAAAAGTTTATATAATAGCCCAAATCTAGAAGACTAGTTATAAAAACTAGATTCCGTCGAATCTCAGGAGCATAAAGGACATCATGTAGAAATAGGATATGCCCACCACGTGGTTGAGCTTACAAGTGTCAACTCCTTTGACTTCAATCCATGCATTATTTCCCACATATATCCATTTGTTGCCAGCTGGTACCCGACGGTACTCCACGTATGTAGCTTGATCACGAGCTACATGGTTCGTTGCTCCTGAATCTATAATCCACAAAGGATAAGAACCAGCTAACAATACTGAACTAGCAAGATGATACTCATGAAAAGAAGATAAATATGGATTTACCTTTTTCGGCTCAGTGTATTCCCAAGCAAAATGACCCTTCTTGCCACAGTTATAGCAAGTCAACTTGCTCTTAGGTTTCTATCCATACTTCTTTCCTTTACATTCTTCTTGATTGGACCCTGCCCAGCATCAGCAGCTTCTTTTCCTTTTCCCTTTCCTTTTTCTTTCTTGAACCACCTTTTCTTATTCTTAGATCCAGAACCTTCAGCTACAAAAGCCTATCTAGATATCCTTGCAAATTCAATTCTCTCTCCCTCCAGTTCAACATGGTGTGAGACATCAATGAAAGTCTTAATACTTTCACTATATGTAAGGTTCTGTTTCATCGATTCCCAAGAATCAGGAAGCGAGCAGATAACTGTCTGAACTTGTTGTTCATCAGTCAACTCATGACCAACAGTTTTCAGCTCTCGAATTATATTCCCTATTTCCCTCAGATGTTGGGTTATGGAGACATTTGGGCATTTCGTATAGCTGTCAAACTTGATTGTCAGCTGACAAAGCTTGCTTAAGCTAACTCCACTGTATTTATCTCTCAGGGCAACCCAGACAACATGAGCTGATAGTAATGGCTCATACTCATATACCAGGTCATCTACCATTGAACTAATCAAAATACCCTTAGTAGTGGAGTCATTTTTCTTCCATGCCTTATAGACATCATGATCACGTTTATGCTGAGCCGTAGAACCATCTGCAAGTTCTACCATAAATTGATTTACAGCTTCTAGAACTTCTTATTCCTCAAGTACATACTGTATCTTAAGGTGACATATTTTGTAGCTGCCCCCATTTAATTTTTCTTCTTTGTTGAGTTCAGCTATTATATTCTTCGTTGCCATGATCTAACATAAATAAACGTATTATTTAGTTATTCAGTGTAACTCATATGCATGTAATTAATAACTAACTCATTGTAAATTAGAGTTGGTTTACGAAATCAAGTGGTAACTACATTCCCACTCATCTTCCGTATATCCAATCTAATAAACATTGATTAGTTATTTTAACTAATCATAAATGAACTTATCATTTAAATGAAATGAACTAATCATTAACAAGTTTGTAAACACATAACATAGCTTTTTATAAAATAAAACTGTTCGTACATACGACAGTGACCACTATATGACTCTTAAAAAAACTAAACGAGCAAATACTGTTTGTACATAACAACAGTAACAAAGATAAGACATTAATAAACTAGATAAGCTAGCACCACTTCCACTAGGATAATCACTAGATCAGTGGTAAACATCATCCTTCTCATCCCAGACTTGATATGAAGCAAACCAACTTCAGGATCCTCCACAAATTCTATAGGATCTTCTTCTGGATCCTCCTCGATTTCTTCAATTGGATCCATGTCGAATTCCTCAGGATCCTCCTCGAATTCTACAATTGGATCCATGTCGAATTCCTCAGGATCCTCTTCGAATTCTACAGGATCCTCTTCCAGATCATCCTCAGAATCTTCCAGATCATCCTCAAAATCTTCCAGATCCTCTTCTTAAAAATTTTGGCGAAGTAGTTCTCTACAAAACTCGGTATATGAGATACGCCCTTTATAGCATCCCCAGATACATCTTGCAGCTACTCCACCACGTCTCGGCAACAAACGAATCGATGCCCCGATCCGATAGTTATCTAGGACTGGAAACTCTTCCTGCTCGAGTTTCCAAAATAGTTGATCCAACCTTCCCATATATCCTTGGATTCCAAGACTTAGGCGGTAGTCAATCTCCTCTATCTGTTCCCTCAACTCATTCCGTCGCACCTCACGACGGGTCATTGTGTTATAAACCTCGTCATCTGGAATTGAAAATCACAATGTCAGTACAAAACCGACAAACCAATAACAAAACTGGTTTCATTTAATTCACATATATGCATAAATCCACAGAGTCATAAATAGATAAGAAAAATAAATTTTCTTAATTTGAGGAGCTCTATTGACTAACACACTGGGCTGATCGATTAGGAAATCGAATCCTCTGTCTAGGTCGATTGTCTTCATTAGAACTAATCTAATTAGACAGGAATATCTTATCTAAGTCGTTCTTGTTCAATTCTTAACTCATTTAAATCGGAGTCATACTTATTGATTAAACCGAACAAATCGGCTCTAGTTTGTATCAGACTGATCTAGTTAAACCAACTAATGATTTGAACCGGATTAAGTCTGATTGGACTAATTATTTAATTCCATACCTATGTACGATCATACTAGTCCTAAATAATTTTCACATACAAGCTTTGAAAATCAGCTCAAATAAGTAAAACCGTTAGTAGGAAAAAAAATAAACTAAATGTGATATATCATCACATGCAAAAAAAAAACTTTTTTTTTTTTTTTTCATTTTTGACTTTTTTTGCAGGAACCTAATCGTTCATTTTTTTTTCTTCGCCCACGCCTCTGCCCCACGTCGCACGTCGCATGCCACATGCCGCAATGAACGCGTCAGCTTTAGTAGATGCTTATCGCCAGCCTCCAATGTAGTTAGTCATTGGCATCCATCTTCTACGACGTAGTTGGCTCAAGGAAAAATGATGACACATAGTCATGATTTCCTGACGACTTGCGGCTCACAATAGGGCTATCAGAGACAAACTCCCGTCGCGATTCCTCCGGTGACAAACAGGTGACTTAAGGCATGTAGCTAGTGCTATTTGCGCAGTATCATTTTGAGGAATCTTTATGCACTTTACAATAGAAATTTTACCAATCGATGATTCTTCTTATCCAAAGGAAGTTTTTTAAAATGCATATTATCATTTTAATCGTAACATGCATTTCTAAAAGTACTTGGGTTGAAAGCATAATTAATATGCATTCTTTTGGAATCAAAATGATATTACGAAGCAAATCTGAATCATGCATTCATTACCGCTCTGATACCATTGTCGAATCTCATGCATGATAAAGAACCAACCAAAAAATTATAAACAGTAAACACTTACAATGATATTCGCAAATCCTCTTGTGTTCTTCGGGCTTGTTGTCGGAAGAACAATCACAGATTGGAAAGTCCTTCAATTTCCACAAACCAAATCTCTCTCACTGGCTGAATGTTCCTTTGTCAAAACTTCTCTGATGATTCTCTCTTGGATGCACCCCCTCCCTTTTTATAGTAAAGGGTCTAGGAAAGGGGGGGGGGTTACCCACTTCCCTCACGTTCCTCCACTTCCTACATATCTAGCTACTAACTACGGACAACAATATGCTATCATGAATGGGTCTCATGGGCAGTCAGGTTGTACACATGACCACTATTTGCATGCAACAACATACTACTACGAATGAGTCTCGTAGGCAATAGGGTGGGGTAGCTATCTAGCTATGGACCGTGGGCAAAAAGAAGCTACCACTAATGGGTCTCGTAGCAGTCCAAATGTATATGCATATGAATTAAACAACAATTAACAAACAAGTAGTAATAATCACATCCAAGAACAAAGCTCTTACACCATTCTATTGTTAACATAAAGACACAAGTATAAATAATAAACAACATAGATAGCAAGTATATTAAAATAAGGACAAACAATTAAGTATTAATTTAAGAAGCAAAAAAGAGTTCAAGGCAAAAGCCATCCATGATTTGTCTATCTACAAATAACTGTGGGATTGGTCGTATAGGGCATCCAGAGTGCGTATGACATTTTGCCACCAAGAAGCAAAAAGAGTGGGGCTACTTGATTTAATGTTGTACCCCACCCATATATTGACTTGCTCGGTTTCCTGATTACCTCTCAATAAATGGTCATGGGGTCGACCGTGTGGGGCATCCAAGGTTACCGTATGACCTTTTACATAAAGAAGTAAAAAAAATGAAGTCAGGTAAGCAGGTACATGCTACCTAATCAACATCAATAAAAGAAAATCATGCACTAAAATCAACAGAGCTCAGGAGGTCAAGGAAGAACAATCCACCTCGATTGTAGATTGTCCAAATCATCTTGAAGTTAGAGAGCCTACTTCGAACTCGAATCGTACAAGTAAAGGATACGAAAGAATCAAAGGGGTCTATCCATCTACCAATCAACCTAACTAACCTATTCAATTGATTAATGATTCTATTAATCATAACTTAATTATCCAATTCATTCATTAATTGATCCAAATTATAGGTTAACATCTTAATTAATAAATTAACCTTTATTAATTAATTAGATACATTCTCGGATTGGTTACTAATCCAAATCAGTCATATAATTAATTAATTTATCTAAATTAATTACCAATTAACAATTTAATACATCAGTTAATCAATGAAGTTCAGTAATAAACAATTTAACTCTTAATTAATTCATAAATTGTTAACCTAATTAGTAACCTAATAAGTTATCTAATTTACAAGTAAACTAGTTAATATCAATTATTACTCAATTAAACTCATTAATTATTTCCTCAAACATATCAGCAATCTTAATCATCTGTAATTAGTAATTAATCAAATAAACATCATTATTACCTATATTAATTAGTCCATCCATTAATCAACTTATTCATCAATCAATTACTTTAATAAAACAAATAATTAACCAAATAAATCGTATTAACCGACTTGTTAATTAACACATTAATACTAATTTACTAAATCTCAAATTTAAGTTCAAATTATCAATTAAACCATTATTAATTTCTTAACCAATTTAATTAATTAAATCCTAGACTAATTAAATCAGTAATTCTATTTTTATTCAATTACCCTAGATCTAACAATCCAGCAATTCGATCATTTGCTAATTAGTTAAGTAATTAACATTATAAATAATCAATTAAACCCTTTTCTAAAAATAAATTACCATTAATCTGTTTTACTAATGGAATTGTTAATTAATCATTAACCCAAAACATAATAACAACGATAATTAATTAAACTAAATCAAAGGTGAATCAATCTGATAAATTCGTTACCCTAAGCTTCATCTTTTCCTTCTTCTTCTCTGGCAGCACAATGGGATGCGGTAGGCAGTGGAGACTTTTAATTAGCCTACAAATGTGACCTTCTTAATCTTGGGCATCTTATCCTTAATTAAGGTCTTCTTCTTACTCTTAAATGATTTTCCCTTGTCATTTTTGGACTTCCCATCCTTGCCATATATAGTTATATATTACCATAGCATATATCTTTTCATTGACCTTGGATGATTCTCCCTTGCCATTATCATTTTCCACCCCTAGCATATGATTTTTCTTTGGCATTGGAGGACCTAGATTGGTATCCCAAACCCGATATATCATTATTGAATTTTTGGCTACCCAACTCTTTAGATCCAATAATGAATATCTATCTAGGGTTTTCTCCAATTTATTAAGCTTTGCCCTTAAAGCTTGATTTTCCCTCTCTAGGGTTCTAACCCTAGAGTCAATATGTTCACCTTGGACATTCCTAGACCTACCCATTCTAGACATGTGTCTCCCTTTCTTAGGATTTATGTCTTGGTCCTTAGGTCTAGTGTTTTGGGTTTATCATGATGCATAGAATATTGCCTAGAATTTTGATCTATATTTACCTTATTCCTATCATGATATTTAAATCCAAAATTATGCATGGGAGCATGATGAATATTATTAGCATGCATGACATAATTTGAATTTGAATTACATTTAAAGTTAGGGTATTCCTCCCTTACCCTTGAAGCTTCTCCTTGATGTGAGCTTTTCCTTTTCTTCTTCTCCCATTTCTTTAAGTGCTCCAACTTCTTCATCTCTCCTCTCTTTGGGTACTTAGTGTGGTAGTGGTCTTTCTCCCCATACGTGAAGCATTTAATGTGCTTCTTCTCCTTCTTATCCCTACAACTGAAATTAGATTTTTAAGAAATTGAATTGAGCTTAGAGTTTACCTCCTTTTTCTTACCCAATAGACACTTATTTTTGTAGTGTCCCTTCTCATTGTATCCGAAGCAAATGATGTGATCTTTTGACTTTACTTCGGTGGAAGTGTTTGATGAAGTGGATGATGCTTCTTAATCTTCTTATGCCACTTCATTGGCAATTAGGCTTTTCTTTGAGCTCTTCTACTTCTTGCTCACTTGAGGTGGTGGACGCTTCCGGTTCCTTTTCCTCCTCTACTTCTTGGACTTGTGTGATATTTTCATGTAGGGTAATCACCTTTCTCCAAAGGTCTCTTGCATTCTTATAGTCACCTATTCTCACCAACACATTAGAAGGCATAAGATCTAATATGATTTTTGTTACCTTCTTGTTCATCTCTAAATTTTTACTTTGCTCCTTAGTCCAATATCGAGATCGGAGCCTCTTCCCATGCTTATCCGTTGGATCTTCAAAATCATATTTCATGAGTATCATAAAATCAAAATCGGTTTTGAAATATACCTCCATCCATTTATTCCACCAAGAAAAGTCTCCTTCATATTTCGGTGGATAGATGTTTGATTCGGCCATCTTGTGCTTCCTCAGAGATTAGTTCGATGGAGAGTGACCCGCTCTGATACCACTTATATGGGATTGGATGACCATCTAGAGGGGGTGAATAGACGGCGCCCCTTAAACCGTCTGTTCTCTTCCTACAATGTCAGTATGCGCAAGCGGAAATACAATTAACTAAAATACTAACAAGAAGAGACAAACTGATTTACGTGGTTCGGAGATGACACTTCTACTCTACAGTTGTCCGTAAGGTGGACGATCCCTATCCATCGGTGGATTAATCCTTGGAAAACATTTGGCTAACTTGTGTAGCTCCTTGTGGATGGAGAAACCTTGCCACAACCTTGTACATGCACACCTGAGCTTGGTAGACTACTAATAGGGGTTAGCCACCTCTATTTCATCAACCTTGTTCAAGCAAATTGAGTTCTCTTAAATAAAAGTTGTTTGCTGATCCAGTCATTACCAGTCGACTGGTGCCAACACCAGTCGACTGACAACTATCAAATTCGAATGTTACAGCTCAATGTTTGAATTCAGCTGAGACCAGTCGACTGCATAGAGAGATCAGTCAACTGATCTTTTTGTGGCCTCAATCAATCGACTGATCCCATACAAGTCGACTGGTAAAACTCTAAATCTAGGGGTTCCCTTCCTGAGTACATTTCACTCGCACTCGAACCCTCACGACTTACTTGACTCCTCTTTGCATCCTTAACTATTGTCTTCAAGCCATCTTCGCTTTGGCTCTCGTCCCTCGGATGCGTATAAGCTTGCGGCTCATCTACATGTCATCCTTTGCATATGCCTTTGGCTCTCGTTCCTCGGATGCATACAAGCCCGCGGCTTATCCTCATGTCATCCTTCGCGTATACTTTGAAGTGTGCTTCCCTCGGCTCATCGTCGCTACTTGTCTATGGTCCCTCGGATGCACCATCCTTCATCGAACCTGAAGCCTTCAAACTGAGTCTATATGTATCCTATAGAACCTGCACACTCAAATACATATATCAAATATAAGGGCAAACCTATCTTAAACTCTTTGCACAAATATCAGAACACATGGTCACATGAACCATAGATTGCCTTAACAAACCCTAGGTGATGAGTGTGGGATTGTTTAGAATCGATAGAGGGGGGTGAATATCGATAAAATCATTTTCGGAAAAATAAGAGTAATAAACAGCGGAAAAATTTCAAGACAATGCTAACTCGGTTTTCTTTTACTTGGTTCAGAGTCTAGATCGGCTCCTACTCCAAGGCCCACGGTCCTTGACTGTTTACGTTGGACAATTCTATATTTCGTAAAAGTATTATAAAGTTGAAGTTCGAATACAGAATTTAAATACAGCAATTAATTAAAAATTATACCGATGACTGGAGAAGATCGGAGCCGCGGGTCGTCGTTGGCGCTTAAGACTTGAGCATGGAGAGTTTGGAGCAGAGCGCTTGAATGAATTCATTGGAAGTAGTTGTATAGGGAAGCAAGGGGGTGAACCCCTATTTATACAGCATGCTTGGGCGCCTGTGTTGAAGGGGGCGCCTGACACGTGGCCTCTTCTGCGTGAATCCTCATCCGCAAACTTGGCCAGCGCTTATCCCTTCAACTGGGGTGCCTGAGTTAACTGGGGCGCCTGTATCAACACAGGCACCTCATTTGCTGATGTGGAGGTTTTGCTTCGGGACTGCTTTGGAACACCCTTCATCTGGGGCGCCTGTCACCATACAGGTTCCTGATCATACAGGCACCTCACTCCATTCAGGCTCCTGGGAAGCAGAACACTTCAACCTTTGTTCCTGCAACCAGGGTTAATTCCAAAACATAAATAATATATATGTAAAGTCAAGTTAACAGCTTGAGCTATCTTGGTTTTGACTTTGGGCTTCCAAAATGGAACCCTAGGTCGAACCGACGCCTAGTGTTCCCTCCTACGGGGAACGCGTCCTCGCCTACTCCTCTCAGGAGAGTTTACCTTTTTGCCAACCGATTCCTCTGGTTGGACTTTTGCCCAATCCTCCGAATCAGGTCTTCGTGCCCAGTCCGCGACCAGGACTTATTGCCCAACCCCCGGTCAGGTCTTCGGTGCCCAGCCCTCGGCCAGGACTTATTGTCCAATTCCTAGAATCAGGACTTTGTGCCCAGTCCACAACCAGGACTTATTGCCCAACCCTATGTCAGGACTTAGGTGTCCAGTCCTCGGCCAGGACTTATTGCCCATTTCCTTGAATTAGGACTTTGTGCCTAGTTTACCTAGGACTTTCCTTGCGCACTTCAACAAGTTCATTAGATCATAATAACACCTTAACTTATGAAGCCTTTGCTATTATCAAAACACAGGTTCGATCTTGGTGCTTTCGGCACCAACAATCTCTCCCTTTTTTATTTATGACAATCAGGATCAAAAAGTTAAGTTTAAATCATATAAAGCAGATTTGTATAAGAAGAACATGCTAATTCTAAGAAAACCACTTTTTGAAAAAATATTTACTTAGCTCCCCCTGAAATAGAAATTCTCCCCCTGAAGCTTTCAATGATATGTAGTTTTTCAAAAAGACTATGTGCTTGAATTTAGACCAAGTGTTTTGCAAAACAAAACAAAGCATTTGCACACTTACAGAGATTTTCCACTTTAAAAAACTATTGTGAACTTGAAAAAAAAAATTTCAAAAACATTTGCACTTAGAAAATTTGCATTTAGAAAAGTTTTTCAATTAGAAAAGATTTTCACTTAGAAGAATTTTTCACTTAGAAAAATTTTGTGCACTTAAAAATTTTACTTAAAAAAATTTGTGCACTTAGAAAAATATTGTGCTTAGAAAAATCTTGCACTTAGAAAAATTTTCAATTTAGCACATAGAAAAGATTTTCACTTAGAAGAGAATTTCATTTAAAAAATTTTGTGCACTTAGAGAAATATTTTACTTAGAAAAATTTTGTGCACTTAGAAAAATTTTGCATAGAAAAATTTGGTGCACTTGCAAAATATTTTACTTAGTAAAAAAATGTGTACACTTAGAAAAATTTTGTGCAAAAGAAAATTTTACTTAGAAAAAAAAATTTTGTGCACTCAAAAAAAATATTTTATTTAGAAACATTTTGTTCAGAAAAATTTTGTGTACTAAAACATTTTTGAAAAAAAAACTTGCACTTGAAACTTTAATGCACTCAAATTTAACATGAAAATTTTGAAAAAATTTTACTCTTTTCTTTTCTCTCTCCCCCTTTGCCATATATCAAAAAATTGATAGAAAACCAATTGTAAATCAATTTCGAATCAGAGCTAGTTAGACCAATTTTAAATACGTATTGAACCAACTCTAGTGAAACCAAGCAACAAAAGGATCAAACCAATTTAAACCAAACTTGTTCGGATCCTGTCTAACCCAGTTAACTACTTACTGACTATTATATAACAGCAGCTTTCACTAGGGTTAGTCAAGTTAAGTGATCTAATCAAGTTAGATTTTCTATATTTAAACACTTAACTTGATTGCTGTTCAATTGTATTTATCGCCCCAACTGCTCTAGATGCACTGACTTAAAGCATCTTGAGTCAAGACATAGACCTAAGCATCTCAACCTAGTCTAGGTTATCAATCAAAGTATCCTAAGGTGCTTGTGAGATGCTGGCTTCTAGATCTATAGGTGTATGCAATTCTAGGGTTAAAGCCTAGGCTAAGTCCATTTGCTTAGAAAACCCTAGTTTTAAAGGGGGTAATTTTTCAAAAAATCTAAGTCAAAAAACAATTTTAAATTTCAAGACTTAATAAAAGAAATAATTTTTTGTAAAAATATAAAAAAATTGCAAATATAAAAGATTTTTTTAAAAAAATTAGAGCAATCCTATTCTACTAAGCACAACCCTAACTGTCTTCTTAATAAGTTAAACTCAGACTCAGATAAGGGTTTGATAAAGATGTCGGCTAAATTAGATTTTGAGTCCACATGCATAAATATAATTTCGCCCCTGGCTATGTGATCCCTAACAAAATGATGTTTTACTTCAATGTGTTTGGTTCGGGAGTGATCGGTTCAACTACTTGGGTTGGTTCAGCTATTGGTTCAGTTGATGCCTCAGTAGTTAGTTCAATTGATAGTTCATTTAATGGTTCAATCAATGGTTCAATATCTTCTTGATCCAGGTTTGAAGTGTTTAGGTTTTGATTGTCAATAGATTTTGTGTCAATTTCTTCATCAAAAATTAAGTTGGTAGTTTCTTCAATTTTATGGGTTTGTCTATTGTAAACACTATAGACTCTACTTGTTGTTGAATATCCTAAAAAGGTCCCTGGGGTTGATTTTGATTGAAACTTACCTAGGTAGTCCTTAGTGTTCAAAATATGAACTTTGCACCCAAAAACCCTTAGGTAATGTAAGTTTGATAATCTGTGATAATAAATTTCATAGGGAGTCTTATTGTGTCTTTTATTAATTAAGACCCTATTTTGTATATAACAGGATGTATTTACCGCTTCTGTCCAAAATTGATTAGTTATGTTATATTTGTTGAGCATTGTCCTAGCGGCTTCCTGAAGGGTTCTATTCTTTCTTTTAACTATTCCATTCTGTTGGGGAGTTCAAGGACATGAAAACTCATGGACGTACCCATTAATTTTATAAAATTTCTCAAATCTCTGATTTTCAAACTCTCCCCCATGGTCACTCCTAAGTCTTTTAATTTTTGTGTCATTTTGATTTTCTATCGTTCTACACAAATTATTAAATAAGTTAAATGTTTCATCTTTGGTTTTTAAGAACCTAACCCAGGTAAACCTAGAATAATCGTCAATAATCACTAAGCAGTACCAATTCCCGCTTAGTGATTTGGCTCCATGTGAATCAAATAGGTCTAGGTGTTGGAGCTCAAGTGTGGCTTGGGTTAAGCCTGACTGGGTTGGTTTATGGGTTGACTTGGTTTGTTTACCTTGTTGGCATGAATTACAGATGGTATTTTCATAGTTTTTAATCTTAGGTATACCTTTAACCAATCTAAGTTGAGTTATTTTTTAAATTAGTTTAGTATGGGTGTGGGCCTAGTCTTCTATGCCAAAGATTGGTTATTTTCTAATTGAGTTAGAAAACATTTAGGCACTACGGGTAGATTGATTGTGTAAACATTGTTTTTCCTACTACCCTTAAGTGTTATCTCTGAGTCTTGTAGATTCCTAATCAGGCAGTCAGAGTTGGTGAAAGTGACAATATAACTAGTATCATAGAGTTGGCTAATGCTAAGCAAATTAAACTTAAAATTTTCAACCAATAACACCCTTTTAATAATAAAATCTGAGTTAAGTTCAATGTTACCTGACCCAATTACTTTAAGTGTGGCATTGTTGCCAAATGCCACTGAGCCTAGGTTTTTGAACTTGATTTTGGTGAACTTCAATTTATCCTCAGTCATGTGTTTGGAGCATCCACTATCCAACATCCACTAGTCCAAATCTTTATGTTCCTACACATAAAGTATGTTGATTTGGATCCATTTATATAGAGGTAAGGATAGATTGAATTGAATTTCACTACCTAATCTGTCTCACCCATATCTAATGTTATCAAGCATGTTGACCTTATTGGTTTTTGTGAGACAGGTTTCAGTATGAGTTGACTTATTTTTGAAATAGAATTTGAAAATTATTAGATGAACATGTTAAGTGTAGAATTAATTTTGAAAATGTGAAATTAGAATAAATTTGAAAAATGCAAATTTAATTTTGAAAAAATGTTGAATTATTTAATTTTGGAAAATGTAGATTTAATTTTGAAAAAATATTGAATTATTTAATTTTGAAAAATGTAGGTTGGTTGAGTTGAACTACATTTTTAGGTCCTAGACATCTCACCCAATTCTAAGTGACAAAACAGGTTTCCTTATTTATTTTGTGAGATGTATTATTTTTATCTTTAGATTAATGTTAAATCTAAGATTTAATTAAAACTTGTGTTAGATTCAAATTTATCAAATAGTAATTTAAAAGTGAGTTTCGATAGTTGGCTTCCAGGTCTTGGCGAGGCACAGAGGCCTTCTTTGACTGTAGCCTTATTGGAGCAACAACCTTTTCCTTGACAAAGCCTTTTACCTAAAGTTCATTTTCAAATTACTTCTTGAGAAATTTTGGTCTAACTAGCTTAGGATTTGATTCGGTAGCTTCGGCTAGTTCCACCAGACTAAACAGACCAAGTAGGGTACACCTTACCCTACTTGACCCTTTTAGAAGGGTTTCCCTAACGTACTATCATTTCTCCTCTACCTAATACTATGTTGTTCAAGTTTCAAGTAAGTCTTTTGTCCTTAACTAACCATTCCTAAATTTAAACATAATAAAATTGTAGATATGAAATAAACAGTCAACAAGCAATTATTCAAGCAAAAAAATCATCTAATAAAAATGATTTTTATATTAGCTCCCCCTGGACTGAAGCCTCGATAAGGGTTAGGCAAGATGTGAATCTTATCCTTGGGGATCCAATATTAGTTTGGTCCAACTTGGTTATTCAAACTTATCTTTGGGACCCATTCTTGGACTCGGGTTCTAGGTTGGTTCAATACGGAATAGTAAGATCGTTGTCGCGATTTGGTTCGATAACCTAGTCCGGATCGATTTAGAACTGACTTCTGTTTTCCAAGAATCATGTCAAGATTCTTGGAACCTGAAGTGAATCGTTCTAATGCAACTCTGAGTTCCATGACTTGAGTTTTCAAGGAGGAGTTCTCTTCCTCAAGCTTTGAACTTGAGTTGAGTTTTCTTCTTGAACTGACTCGGTTAAGGAACTCGAGCTGACTTCCTCTTTCAAGAGTTTTACTTCCTGTCGGAGGGTTTCAACCCGGATATTGGCTTTCACCAGCTTGCGCGATAAGTATGAAATTAAATCGTAAAGTTTGTATTCAGGATAACCTCTTACCATAATCCGTCCGTCCTCCGAGATCGAGAGCTTTCCGGTGCTGACGTCTTCGTCTGGTTCTGATTCCATTCCGGAGTCGATGTCTTCCGAGGCGGTCAGTGAGAGGAGGTTTGAATGCGGAGCTTCTTCTTCTTCTTCCGAGGGTAATTCATCCCATGTAGCTTGCAATGCCTTCTTCTTTCGAGCCTTTTTGTTCTCCTTCAGGTTGGGACACTCTGATAGGAAATGTCCCTTCTTGTTGCACTCGTAGCATGTTACGTTACCTTTGTTCTTCTGGCTCGTCGAGGGTTCAGATGGATCTTCCTTCTTCTGATTAGTCTTCTTTTTGTTCGTCTAATTTTTGAGCTCCTTGTAGTAGTCACGAGCTAATCGTACCAGTTTTGGACGATCTCCTTCATTGTCGTCAGACTCCGAATCTGAGTCGGACTCGGGTACTGGTTGTAGCTTCTTCTTCTGAGATCTTCCTGGAGTTTTTCCTGCAACAAAAGCAATACTCTTCTCGACCAATGCAGTATTAGTTTGCTCGTGTAATTCTAATTTAGAAAATAAATCATCTAATTTAATTTCGGAAAGGTTCCTTGAAACCTTGTAGGCATCCACCATAGATGCCCACAGTGTGTTCCTTGGGAACAAGTTCAGAGTATACCTTATTAGGTCACGGTTTTTGACCTTGTGACCTATTGTGTGCAGTCCGTTCATCAGCTCCTGGATTCTTGCATGGTGCTGTGCTGCTAATTTGCCTTTGTGTATCTTTATGGTGTAGAGTCTGTTGAGTAACAGATCTCTTTTACTGATCCGCGTATCAGACGTGCCATCGTGCAGTTCGATGAGTTTGTTCCAAAGTTACTTTGTGCTGCTGAAGGGTCCGACGCGGTTCAACTTTTCCTTCATCAGGCTGCATTGTAGTGTCTGTGTGGCCTTTGCGTCAGCCTCGATCTTCTTCTTGAGTGGTCCGTCCCACTCTGCGTAGCCTTGCACCTCACCTAGTGCGTTTTTGGGTATCTCCAGTCTGGACTGTATGATAATCCACATATCCACCTGAATTTTCAGGTGGGCCTCCATCCTACTCTTCCAATAGGAGAAGTCTTCTCCTGAGAAGAGTGGTGGTCTAGTGGTGCTATAGCCTTCTTGCATGGCCATGGCAGTTAAAATGAAAAATTATAAAAAAAAACTTATCCCAAGACTAAGTCTTGGATTAGTAGTGCGGTAGCAAAAATAATAATTAAACAAATCGAGTAGTGTTGCACCAACCTCAATGAACAAATAAAATTACGAACGAAAAACAATATTTTTTAAAAAAATATGAAAAATTGCTCAATTGGTGGTTGCACCAGATTTGAGCCACCCGCTCTGATACCACTTGTGGGATCGTTTAGAATCGATAGAGGGGGTGAATATCGATAATATCTTTTTCGTAAAAATAAGAGTAATAAGCAGCAAAAAAATTGCAAGACAATGCTAACTCAGTTTTCTTTTACGTGGTTCGGAGTCTAGATCAGCTCCTACTCCAAGGCCCACAGTCCTTGACCGTTTACGTTGGGCAATTCTATATTTCACAAAAGTATTACAAAGTTGAAGTTCGAATACAGAATTTAAATACGGCAATTAATTAAAAATTATACCGACGACCGGAGAAGATTCGAAGATTGGAGCCGCGGGTCGTTGTTGGCGCTTGAGACTTGAGCACGGAGAGTTTGGAGCAGAGCGCTTGAATGAATTCATTGGAAGCAGTTGTATATGGAAGCAAGGGGGTGAACCCCTATTTATACAGTATGCTTGGGCGCCTGTGTTGAAGGGGGCGCCTGACACGTGGCCTGTTCTGCGCGAATCCTCATCCACAGACTTGGCCAGCGCTTATCCCTTCAACTGGGGCGCCTGAGTTAACTGGGGCGCCTGTATCAACACAGGCGCCTCATTTGCTGATGTGGAGGCTTTGCTTCGAGACTGCTTTGGAATGCCCTTCATCTGGGGCGCCTGTCACCATACAGGCACCTGATCATACAGGCGCCTGACTCCATTCAGGCGCCTGGGAAGCAGAACACTTCAACCTTTGTTCCTGCAACCAGGATTAGTTCGAAAACACAAATAATATATATGTTAAGTCAAGTTAATAGCTTTAGTTGTCTTGGTTCTGACTTTGGGCTTCCAAAATGTAACCCTAGGTCGATCCGACGCCTAGTGTTCCCTCCTACGGGGAACGCGTCCTCGCCTACATCTCTCAGGAGAGTTTACCTTTTTGCCAACCAGCTCCTCCGGTTGGACTTTTGTCCAATCCTCCGAATAAGGTCTTCGTGCCTAGTCCACGACCAGGACTTATTGCCCAACCCCTGGTCAGGTCTTCGGTGCCCAGCCCTCGGCCAGGACTTATTGCCCAATTCCTAGAATCAGGACTTCTTGCCCAGTCCGCAACCATGACTTATTACCCAACCCTATGTCAGGACTTAGGTGCTCAGCCCTCGGCCAGGACTTATTGTCCAATTCTTTGAATCATGACTTCGTATCTAGTTTACCTAGGACTTTCCCTGCGCACTTCAACAAGTTCATTAGATCACAATAACACCTTAACTTATGAACCCTTTGCCATTATCAAAAATCAGGTTCGATCATGGTGCTTCCGGCACCAACAATGAGATCCTAAGGTGTAAGCCTTGGTAAAGTCCTGGATGTAGTTCAAGCATGAAGCCTAGCAGTTCGAGTAGACTAGAGGAGTGCGGTTTGATCCTAAAGGAGTGACCCTTAGGTGGTAGAGTTGGAGGAGAGACCTTCAAGTAAAAGTAAGCCTAGTAGGTCAAGTAAACTTACAGGATTAAGACTTTGGTTGCTTGTTTGTTGTTGTATGTTTGTTTTGTAGGATCCTAGAGATGGAAGCAAAACATAGCAAACAAATGCAAATAATTGAATCGAACTTGACTCAGGTTGAACCGGACCCAAACCAGTTTAGTAGACCGAACCAGCAGTTCGGTAGACCAACTGGGTTCGGTCAGATTTTTGAATTGTCAGAAATATCGACATGGAAGATGATGTAGGGATCTATAGGCATAAATATTTTAAACTCACATGGGAATTAATAAATCCCATGAGCGATCCATGTGAAAGAAAAACTTATACAAAGTTAGATTTACAAATTCCTATCTTATAAGTATACCTTTGAAGTATGTCTTTCGCTTATCCCACTCGTCCAAGATATGCCCGATTTTTTGCACGTTCAAGTGTCCATGCCTCTCTGCGTATCCACACAAAAATGATCTCTCAAGTTTCGGAGAAGAAACGCCTTTGTGGTGCTAGCCACAAGAGAAGATTCACAAAGCAAGAAGAAGAGGAGGAGAAGGGTTTGGCCAAAGGGAAGGAGGAGAAGAAAAATGATAAGAACATCAATCAAATGATAAGAAAAACTCTTTTATATTCATCCTATGAATATATAGAGTTTTTGTCCCTTTAGCTTCCCTCCATTAAAGCCAATAAAAACCAAATTAAAGCACATATTTCTCATGTGACTCTTCAACTTCTCTACATCCAATGAAGAGAAACATTTCATCTTCCTCTATTATTAATTCATTAAATATTTTAATGAATTAATATCTCATTCAAATGTCATTGAGTCTAATCTAAATAAGTCTAACTCAAATTAGAACTCAATCCCATAATCCAATTGGATTCACTTGAGTCTAACTCAATTAATTCAATTCTGATCAAATCAATTAATCTCCGAAGCATCGTGCCCTTAGTGTATGACCCAATAGGTTCTTGTAACGTTGGCAATGTGTCTAAACCGCTTTAGATACATATGCAATGAGCAGAATCTAGCAATGTATCATTGCTATCCGAGTGACGAGAAAGTCGAGATCCGACATAACCTCCGTGACAATGACAATGTATGACCTTGTCCTTCTATCCTCGATATCTACATTGACCAATGAGGTATGGACTGTGTCATCCTCGATCAATCTTTGTGTTTCTTGATCCTCGAGTAGACTCACTTAAACAAATGAGCTCCATATCTCATATTGACTCATTTGAGCATGACCATGTGTTTTAATAGTCCTACTCGATCAAAAGGCCCACAGATATCACTCTCGTCATATAGGAAGGATAAATCTCATCTACATCACTCACATCCCTCCACATAATTCATTACATACCTAGAGATCACCTTTATAGTCCATCCTGTTACGGGTGACGTTTGATGATACCAAAGTACATAACTCCTTATGTAGGGAACCGTAGTGACTTTAGGTCTAAGGACTATTTATACTAATAGTCACATGAGAAAGTTTATGACACTTATATGACTATCTATGAAACTTTCTTATGGCGGGTCAATTCAATACATATTCTCTAATATATACCTATGTGTCAACTTGATATCACATATCTATGATTTATGAGCTCAAGTCATCAATTAACATACATGCTAGTCTCCATGCATTAATATTATCCCTGAATATTAATTCTTGACTAGAAATGGTTTAGTGAAGTGTTCTCTACATCATCTCACTATCGATTCAACCAATGGATATGATGTAGATAAGAACTTACTACCCAATGATATTATTATACTTAGTTATTTGGCACAAATATAAAGTAAGTATAATAACCAAACTTTAACTTTATTAATAATACAATAAGATACAAAAGTCCCTAATCAATCATCACATAATTGACTCTAGGGCTCCTACTAACAGATGATGCGGTAAAAGATTTGGTCTATCTTTATGATTTAGATGAGGAAAAAGATAAGCTAGATGATGTGGATAAAGATGATGTTTTATCTAGATATGGATTCATCTAGATAAGGATTTGATCTAGCTCTATAAAAGGAGATGAATGCTCTACATTCAAAGAAACAAAATTCAACTTTGCGAAGCTCTGTGACCGAGGAATCTCCAGGAGGGGTGTGTTATGCTCAGGACTTTTAGATTGGTTGCCATTTTTATTTGGTTTGCATTTTACAAGCTGTACTTATATTTATTCTATTTGTGCTTGTATTCTAAACTGTAAGATGAGTTTTTTCGCCTCCAAAAAGCTTCCAGGAAGGAGACCATTACTAGACTCACGCTGAGTGCATCGACCTTGGATGTATTAACCCTGAGGGGTTGGGAAACAAGTAAATCCCTCGTGTCTCTCTTTTGTCTATTTTCTTTATTATTATTATTCCGCTGCATACTAACTCTAATAGAAAGATGAATGAACAAATAAAGAATTCAAAAAAGAAAGACGGTCAATATTCACCCCTTCTAATGACGCACAAGATCCTACATAACCCTCTTACAAGCACACTCATTGTAGGACCCTACCGCCACCCCTTCCTTGTAGTCACAAGTCGTCGCCAGTGAAGGCTTGCGACACCCCACCAATTTATCCTATCCACTTCATTCTCTCTTTTCATCTTCTTCTCCTAATTCCCTCGACATCCTCTCCATCTCTCGTTTCTTCCTCTCTTTCTCATCCTCTTGTGTCATTGTTGCTCATTATGGTCGCCAATTTTCTTCCTCTCTTTCTTCTCTGACAAGACGAGACGTTTCTTTCTCTCCAAAAAACTACACAATCGAGTGTTCTCACCATCAACTGTCAAAGGTATATTTTTCATGAAATTTTTTGAATCATTATGATAAAATATTCAAAAGTCATATGTGTGTCATATTTTTTTATCTCTTGATGAGATGATGAAGAAATCATATGGCTAGCAAGCAAAAAAATTATTAATCATACAAGATCTTGGATGTTGTCAAAAATGTTTGATTAAAATGAACAAAACTAAAATCTTCATATTTTATTAGGGTCACCATTGTTGATTTATCACAGTTGAACTATAAAAAATTGAATTAAAAAGAGTTTGTCCTGGGTCAACTATTACAATGTTGAAATAAAAAAAAAGAAAGGCTAGAACAATAAGCGTTGCCAAACGAAGATAAAAAAGTTGCAAAAGAATTCGTCTCTCGAACCTAATCCGACCTTCTCCTTGAGCAGACTTCCTCCCCGTCTTCTTGTCTCTTGGACGTTGTGCACATCCTTCTCACTCAATCAGCGTACTCTTTCGTAGATTCTCATCTCTCGGATGCACCGAGCCCGTCGACTCGCTTCCCATGCCATCATTCTTGCTCGTTGTGTCTTTTGCACGACTTCTTGTATTTCTAAGTTTCTGCACACTTAGACACAAGACATCAATAATAAATAGGACATAACTTGTGTGGGATCGTTTAGAATTGATAGAGGGGGGTGAATATCGATAAAAATAAATTTCGGATACGTAAGAGCAATGCGCAACGGAAAATACAGCAATGTTAACTCCTTTTGTTTTTACTTGGTTCGGAGTTTGTAACGGCTCATACTCTAAGGCCCACAGTCCTTGACCGTTTTCGTTGGGCTATTCTATATTTTGAAAAGGTATTACAAGATTTTAATTTACGAATACAGAATTGAAAGCAACTTGAAATTATATCGACGACCGGAAAGAAATCTGAAGAATGGAGCAGCAGGTTGTTGATCTTGAGCATTGTTGATGCTTGGAACTCGAGCACGGAGGAAATGAACTGAGCGTTTGAGTGCTTGAGTTGAGAGAAGTCTTATTTCGAAGCAGGGGGTGAACCCCCTTTTATACTAGCATCCAAGGCGCCTGTGTTACTATGGGTCGCCTGCCACGTCAGCCGGTTTGGGAGCAAGCTTATCCGTAGACTCGACCAACGTCTATCCCCATCCAGGGCGCCTGGGATGTCTAGGGCGCCTGACTACTCACGGGCGCCTCACATGCTGACATGGCAACCTGCCAGCTCAGCTTTGCAGCCACAGAAAGAAACCCTCATCTAGGACGTTTGTATCAAAGCAGGCACCAGTGTTCTCGGGCGCCTAAGTCCTCTCAGGTGCTTGGGATGCAGAAACTTAAACCTCTTTCTCCTATAACCAGGGTTAGTTCCAGAATAGTAGTAATAATAAAATCAAGTATAAATAACAGCATGCGCTGTCTTGGTTTTGACTTTGGGTTTCCAAATGAAACCCTAGGTCGAACCGACGCCTACTATTCCGTCTTCCGGGGAACACGTCCTCACCTACTCCACTCTGGAGAAGTTACCTTTCGCCAACCGGCTTCTCCAGTTGGACTTTTGCTCGGCTTCTGAGACTGTCGGATCTCAAGACGTTCGTTCCTCGACCCGTCTCTACTTCTATTCGCAGCTCCTGCCCGACTAAAACTTCTGCCTGATCCTCCGGATCAGGACTTCGGTGCCCAGTACACGACCAGGACTTATTGTCCAACCCCCGGTCAGGTCTTTGGTGCCCAGTACATGACCAAGACTTATTGCTCAACCCTGCAGGTCAAGACTTCATTGCCTAGCTTACCAAGGACTTTCCTGCACACTTAACAGATTCATTAGATTACACCTTAACATTAACATTAAACCCTTTGTCATTATCAAAACCTAGGTTCAATCTGGTGTTTCCGGCACCAACAATCTCCCCATTTTTGATCTATGGCAACCTAGTTCAAAAGTTAAGTTAAAATAGACATATTTCCTCTCTTTCCTCTTTAAAAAATATTTTTAAAAAGAATGCATACAGTTCCCCCTAGATTAAAGATTCTCCCCCTGAAGCTTTCGAAAACATGCAGTTTTTCAAAAAAAAAAAAGTCTTTTAAAAATGAGCAAAGCGACGGATAGTTTTTAGACTTTATTTTTTAAAACAACCCCCTTTTTTTAAAAAATGTCCCTTTTGCAGAAATATAATTTAGCTTTTGAAAAGGGAATTTAAGACACCTTTTGAGAAAAATTTGATTTGAAAAAAGAATTAACTTTACACTTTACAAAAAAAAAATTAACTCTTCTTACTTGAAAAGGAAATTTTTTATCTACTTTTGAAAAACTTTTGAAGTTGAAAAAATTAAGACACCTTTTGAAAAAAAAATTTAACTTTACTTTTTCTTTTCTTACTCTCCCCCTTTGCCATATATTAAAAAAGATATTTGAAGAAAAAAATAGTGTATCAGAGCCAGTTTATTTTGCAGAACTGAATTTTGAATGCATATGAGCTAAATTGAACCAATCTTAGTGAGTCCAAGAAAAAAAAATCAAACAAACTAAATTGAACTCGTTCGGACCCTGTCTAACCCAGTTAGCTACTTACTAACTGTTATATAACAACAGCTTTCACTAGGGTTAGTCAAGTTAAGTGGTCTAATCAAATTAGATTTTCTAAGCTTAAACACTTAGGTTGATTGTTGTTCAAATGTATTTATCGCCCCAACCGCTCTTGATGCACTGACTTAAAGCATCTTGAGTCAAGGCATAGACCTAAGCACCTCAACCCAGTTTAGGTTATCAATCAAAGTGTCCTAATGTGCTTGTGAGATGTTGGCTTCTAGATCTATAGGAGCATGCAATTCTAGGGTTAAGTCCTAAGCTAAGTCCATTGCGTAGAAAAACCCTAGTTTTAAAAGGGATAAGTTTTTAGAAAAATCTAAGTCGGAAAGAAAATTTTTAAACTTCAAGACTTAACAAGAAAATGATTTTTCTAAAAATATGAAATACTAGTTTTAAAAACATTTGAAAAAAATAAATGAAAACAGTACTATTCTACTAAGCACAACCCTAACTGCCTTCTTAGTAAGCTAAACTCAAACTCAGTTAAGGGTTTGGTAAAAATGTCAGCTAGATTAGATTTTAAGTCCACATGTGTAAGTATGATTTCGCCCCTGGTTACATGATCCCTAATAAAATGATGTTTTACTTCAATGTGTTTGGTTCGGGAGTGATGAATAGGGTTTTTTGTAAGATTGATCGAGCTAATGTTGTCAATGAATACTTTAGTTTGGGTATAGTCTAACTTGAAATCCTTAAGGGTGTGCATCATCCATAACAGTTGAGCTACACACTCTCCTAGGACAACATATTCTGCTTCAATTGTGGATAAGGCAACACAGTGTTGCTTTCTGCTGCACTAGCTAACTAGACTATATCCTAGTAATTGACAACTCCCACTTGTACTTTTTCTATCTAGTTTACACCCGACATAGTCTGAGTCAGAGTATCCTGATAATTCAAAGTTGGAGGTCCTAGGATACCAAATACCTACATTTAGGGTACCCATTATGTACCTAAGGATTCTTTTTATGGCAGCTAGGTAAGTCTCCTTAGCACAAGTTTGGTATCTCGCGCACATTCCCACTGCAAACAGGATGTTAGGTCTACTAGCAGTTAGGTATAGTAAACTACCTATCATACTTCTATATTGTTTTAAATCAACTGACTTACCTTCAGGGTCATTGTCTATTTTTGCATTTGTGGACATGGGAGTACCTAAATCCGTAGAGTTTTTCATTTTGAATATTTTGATTAATTCTTTTGCATATTTTAACTGATGAACGTAGTTACTATCCCTGGTTTGTTTTATTTGGAGACCTAGGAAAAAGGACAGTTCACCTACTAGGCTCATTTCAAATTCACTTTCCATAATCTTAATAAAATCTTTTAAAAAGTTAGTATTAGTTGACCCAAAAATTATGTCATCTACGTAGATTTGGGCTATAAAAATATTTTTTCTAAGGTTTTAACAAACAGGGTTAAGTCAATTTGACCTTGGTTAAATCCCTTAGAAATCAGGTAGGTCTTTCATACCAAGTCATAGGTGCTTGTTTTAACCCATAAAGGGCTTTCCTACGTTTGAACACATGCTTGGGATTGTCTAAGTCCTCAAATCCTAGGGGTTGCCCTACATACACTTCCTCTTGTATGAATCCATTAAGGAAGGCAGACTTGGCATCCATTTGGTATAATTTAAAGCCTCTATGGGCTACAAAAGCTAGTAACATCCTGATTGATTCAAGTCTAGATACGGAGGCATAAGTTTAATCATAATCCATCCTTTCAACTTGACTAAAACCTTTAGCTACTAAGCGGGCTTTGTGTCACGCCCCGAGACCCAGGAGTCGCTGATCCAATAGAAAATCGGACAGCATCTCCCCTGTCCGGCGGACAATTTACACATACACAGAACAAAATAGACATCACCACGCAGTTCAATTATATATTTGGCCTCAGGCCTCCAAAATAGATAATCACAACATAAAAACACCAGAAAACTAAGTAAATCATACCTGACTGCGGACCGGTCCGACTTACGACGAAACAACCAATACAAAAACCCCTTAGGGCACACGACAACACTCCCAAGACATATACAAGTCCAATAAGTAAATATAAAAATAGACACTACAAAGTACAAAACGAAACTATGTCGTCGCGATACGTAGGGACTGGCTGCTGGGCTCTTCTGGCGACTCCAAATATCTCAACCTGAAATAAAAATATATGGCAACGGGGTGAGTCCATAACTCAGCGAATACCCAGCAGATATGCATAGTATGTTATAATAACAATAAGCATCTACGTTAATACAGTCTCATATCAACAATATGGAAAAACTAGTACTGGAAATACTGAGGTAGATACATACCAGAATCCAGCTAACCTGAAAAGAGGATAATCAGTACCAAGGGAATATCATTAGACAAATAATGTCAAATAACAAGTCTCCAATATATGCGATGTCAAACAAGTGCAGCAAATAAGTGCAGCAAACAATGCACGATGCAAAGTATGCACATGGTGCAATGACATGTGTCACCCCTGACACCAGACAGATCATCGTACACCTGTCATAGGGACGTCTGAACGGGTAGGGCTCTGACAACTGTACACCCTGCCATCACTGCTCCTGAGTGACCGGGTGGACAGGATGCTAGTGGAGACTCCGCTCCGACCCCAAGCAATGGGGGAGTCAAGCTCTCATCTCCTCGTGGCTCAGTACGAGAAGGGATCCCTGCTTGGTACCACGCCCGCGCTCACCCTCCTCATAGTGGCCGAACGGAGCAATACAGGGCAAATGCACACATCTACGATATCCACTAACCCATGAGTGGCCGTGTGTGCATGTCATGTACCGGAAGACGATTAGGCTCAACCACAAGGGAGTCGCTGATCGCCGGCATGCAACAGTGCAAGGATGGTGTATGATATGCACACATACATCCCTCATGTCAAATACAAGAGATACATCCCGATATCTAAGCATACATATAGATATGGCAATACCTGAGACTATATGAAACTAACAGCATAATAACTCAGGGATAAACAACAAGTATCCAGAACAAGCATAATAACTCAGGGATAACTAACAAGTATCCAGAACAGGCATAATAACTCAGGGATAACTAACAAGTATCCAGGACATGCATAATAACTCAGGGATAACTAACAAGTATCCAGGACATGCTTAATAACTCACGGATAACTAACAAGTATCCAGGACATGCATAATAACTCAGGGATAACTAACAAGTATCCAGGACAGACATAATAACTCAGGGATAACTAACAAGTATCCAGGACATACATAATAACTCAGGGATAACTAACAAGTATCCAGGACATGCATAATAACTTAGGGATAACTAATAAGTATCCAGGACATGCATAATAACTCAGGGATAACTAACAAGTATCCAGGACAGACATAATAACTCAGGGCTAGCGTATAATCTTACTGCTATCTATAACCAACCATGCATAGCAATATGACCATATCTAAAAGATAAGTCAAAGGGTACCCGCCTCCAAGTAGAAGTCTGTATACGAAGAAAACCTTCCGTCTGATACTCCGCAACCAAGAGTCCAAATCAATGTCCTGTATCAAAGGACATGTTTTACATTGCTATTACAAAGATAGTAACTAGCTAACAAGTCCCCCAAACCATATTAGGGTTAATCTATTCAACTTATTTCATTTAATTACATCTAATTAAATGATAAGTTCCTAAGTACTTCGTGTAGTTATGATTTAGGTTAACTCTTAGATTTTATACTCAACCAAGTATTCGGTAGAACCCCAGAAACAACCCAACACAAGTTTAATATCTACACCAGTATCAATGCATTCCATACTAAACATGTCATCATCCATCATATTCAAATTCCAATTCCTTACGAATTAATGAATTAAATCCTCATAATCCTTCATGAATCAAAGCATTCTTAACTTCTCAACATGATTAATTGGATAGGTAAACCTATCCTCAATCCACTAATCATTTTATAACTCTCACCAATAAATCGATTAATCAAATCCAATAATGCATTATATCATTACCAATTACTATTAAATTGATCCACATTAATAATTCTCCTATCAACTGATTTATTAGTCAAACCAGGAATTAATCAAATCCAATAATGCATTATATCATTACCAATTACTATTAAATTGATCCACATTAATAATTCTCCTATCAACTGATTTATTAGTCAAACCAGGAATTAATCAAATCCAATCCGTAACTCAATTACCTCTCACGCTAACTCACAGCATAACGTAATCAAATGTTAATTGATTCCATCAAATCCTAATAGGTACAATTAAACCTCTTTTTGGGATCATGCTCTAATCCATATAACTGTAATTCCCTTACCCAAACATCAAATGCATTCAGAACCAAATCAGCAAACACAATTAGGTATAGCACAGGTACACACTGATTTAAATTCCAACATGACAAGATATGGAACTTAAGGCCTTACAGCAACAAACCGAAAATCCTGACATAACAAATCATCCCAAGATTAAAATCACCGACCCAAAACTCAGAAACCTGAACCAAAACAAAATAGCCAAGCTCGTATGCAAAAATGGGCGAACACCATTTCATCTACAAGAATCTGCCATAACTCCAATCTTAGCCAATTCCTCATTCGATTCTTCCCCTAAAGTCCATATCAGAATCAGAAACAGAGCTACAACTTAACCTCCAAAAATAGATTCTATCTCAGCAAGATTGCAGATCAAAATGAACACAAATCAATTCGATTCTTACCTTTGATGGTAGTTAAAAATTCCGCTGATCACATCCTACAGATCAGTCATTGAACAGGCAAAGCTCTCCTTCCCAACACAACCCCTCACGAACACCAACTCCTCTCCAATGGAGCCAGCGCTGAATCTCCACCGGAAAAGAAAAATCAGCACCTCTAGATGAAGGTTTGCCGACATCCAACTCTAGCTATTCCCAAACGCCAACCCCCTGCTCCGCTGCCTTGCATTCACTTGACCGCTTGAGATGGGGAGTTGATAAGAAGCGATGGCACCGGCGATCGAGGGCAGTAGAAGAAGAGGGAGAGGTGGTCCGTCATTCTCTTGGAGCGGCTAGGGTTCGCGCGAGGAGTGGAATCGGCGGCTGTGGCGTCGGGCGGAGAGGGGAGGAAAGAAAAAGATTGGGCGTGAGGTTTAGGGCACGGGAGCGAAATGAGGTTATCAAATATATAATTAAAACCTTTCCTTTTATATATATATATATATATATATTCCGAAAATCCAACATTTCCTAAAATAATTCAAAACCAACCCAAATCCTCTCTACTAATATTTCTACAAATTCAGAAAAATCCTGAAAAATATTTTGGTCCGAATTTTCGAATCGCCGTATTTTACATTCTCCCCCACTAATAAAAATTTGGTCCCCAAATTTCATTCTTCCTCATACGACACACACCAGCAGCTAAACGCGTCCGTACTCATCCTGAGTAACCATTTAATCATCCCAACTATCCAAGGCACTCAATCCTAAGATCACTGGCGCCCTACCTATACCTCGATCCTCAAACATAATACGTCAAATCCATGGGTATCACCCAAGTATCCCCAAGATAATAACATCCTCCAAAGCATCACAAGTCATATATATTTATATATATCCTCCAATAACCATCAGAAAATCACATATAATTTAAAGATTGTTCCAATATATCGCAGCATATGCTGCTATCTATAACAGACTTCCTAAATAATCAACTGCCAAAAGATCATTTATCCACCCGATGATCCATCAAAAAGCTACAAATCCGATATGTCCATGTCCACTAATAGCATCCTCAAAATACAACATATCACAAAAATTCGTCAATCTTAGTCCGCCTCGGAAATACCAATGAGAAAGTCCACAGTGATAACAACCTTATCATATGGTGAGCTAATAATCCACGATGGGGATATAATAACCAAAATTCAATGGACATCTTTGACCTCCTGATTAATGTCCAATATCTCACCGACAGGTAAAGATACAGCTAACTCCACCTTCTCCGCACCCTAACGGGTCATACATCCCGATGCACCATCGAGATTATCCAACCATACACACCCAATCTATGAGTCAAGATCCCTCATAAAATAGCGTAGCAATTAGCGAGTCACACCGATCGTTGACTCGTAATCCAATACAGTCCAATTCCTCCACTCTATGGTCAAACCCTCTAAAGTCCTACTCCATAACAAGGAGATAGAGACGTGCTATCTCTCAGGAGTATCTCAACATACTCATGAAGCAATTCCTTTATTTCCCCACGGGTCATCCTTAATATCATTTAACTAGAGGTCGCCTAGTTGTGTAAGTGATTTGCCTCCACGCAAATCATAAGTCCGTATATACCTTTTTTGTTATTCAACCAAGTACAAGCGGTAACCCCTAAGGGTCAAGCAACTAGCTTCACACTTTTCTATATTAGCCCAAATCATCTATCAACTTGTACCTTCTAGGTCAACTACCAAGTACAAGTGATCCATGGTCAAAGTCCCCAAGGAACAGATTGTATCAATCCTCTACTAATCATAATAAAATGTAGCTACTGCTACCCTATTGCATCAATGCAGATCATGTACTCAAAACATGACATCTAGCTTATCTGTCCTGATATACGCAACATAAGAAAACTTGTAGCTCCATGGGCTACTGTGAATTGATCCAATAACATGAGAAAATTTCTAACTATACATAAATATATAGGAATAACCACATGATCCAATGTCCAGAAAGAATTTCTAACCATACCTAAATGTACAGGGCAAATGCACACATCTACGATATCCACTAACCCATGAGTGGTCGTGTGTGCATGTCATGTAACGGAAGACGATTAGGCTCAACCACAAGGGAGTCGCTGATCGCCGACATGCAACAGTGCAAGGATGGTGTATGATATGCACACATACATCCCTCATGTCAAATACAAGAGATACATCCCGATATCTAAGCATACATATAGATATGGCAATACCTGAGACTGTATGAAACTAACAGCATAATAACTCAGGGATAAACAATAAGTATCCAGAACAAGTATAATAACTCAGGGATAACTAACAAGTATCCAGAATAGGCATAATTACTCAGGGATAACTAACAAGTATCCAGGACATGCATAATAACTCAGGGATAACTAACAAGTATCCAGGACAGACATAATAACTCAGGGATAACTAACAAGTATCCAGGACATGCATAATAACTCAGGGATAACTAACAAGTATCCCGGACATGCATAATAACTTAGGGATAACTAACAAGTATCCAGGACATGCATAATAACTCAGGGATAACTAACAAGTATCCAGGACAGACATAATAACTCAGGGCTAGCGTATAATCTTACTGCTATCTATAACCAACCATGCATAGCAATATGACCATATCTAAAAGATAAGTCAAAGGGTACCCGCCTCCAAGTAGAAGTCTGTATACGAAGAAAACCTTCCGTCTGATACTCCGCAACCAAGAGTCCAAATCAATGCCCTGTATCAAAGGACATGTTTTACATTGCTATTACAAAGATAGTAACTAGCTAACAAGTCCCCCAAACCATATTAGGGTTAATCTATTCAACTTATTTCATTTAATTACATCTAATTAAATGATAAGTTCCTAAGTACTTCGTGTAGTTATGATTTAGGTTAACTCTTAGATTTTATACTCAACCAAGTATTCGGTAGAACCCCAGAAACAACCCAACACAAGTTTAATATCTACACCAGTATCAACCATACTAAACATGTCATAACAGATCATCATCCATCATATTCAAATTCCAATTCCTTACGAATTAATGAATTAAATCCTCATAATCCTTCATGAATCAAAGCATTCTTAACTTCTCAACATGATTAATTGGATAGATAAACCTATCCTCAATCCACTAATCATTTTATAACTCTCACCAATAAATCGATTAATCAAATCCAATAATGCATTATATCATTACCAATTACTATTAAATTGATCCACATTAATAATTCTCCTATCAACTGATTTATTAGTCAAACCAGGAATTAATCAAATCCAATAATGCATTATATCATTACTAATTACTATTAAATTGATCCACATTAATAATTCTCCTATCAACTGATTTATTAGTCAAACCAGGAATTAATCAAATCCAATAATGCATTATATCATTACTAATTACTATTAAATTGATCCACATTAATAATTCTCCTATCAACTGATTTATTAGTCAAACCAGGAATTAATCAAATCCAATCCGTAACTCAATTACCTCTCACGCTAACTCACAGCATAACGTAATCAAATGTTAATTGATTCCATCAAATCCTAATAGGTACAATTAAACCTCTTTTTGGGATCATGCTCTAATCCATATAACTGTAATTCCCTTACCCAAACATCAAATGCATTCAGAACCAAATCAGCAAACACAATCAGGTATAGCACAGGTACACACTGATTTAAATTCCAACATGACAAGATATGGAACTTAAGGCCTTACAGCAACAAACCGAAAATCCTGACATAACAAATCATCCCAAGATTAAAATCACCGACCCAAAACTCAGAAACCTGAACCAAAACAAAATAGCCAAGCTCGTATGCAAAAATGGGCGAACACCATTTCATCTACAAGAATCTGCCATAACTCCAATCTTAGCCAATTCCTCATTCGATTCTTCCCCTAAAGTCCATATCAGAATCAGAAACAGAGCTACAACTTAACCTCCAAAAATAGATTCTATCTCAGCAAGATTGCAGATCAAAATGAACACAAATCAATTCGATTCTTACCTTTTATGGCAGGTAAAAATTCCGCTGATCACATATAACAGATCAGTCATTGAACAGGCAAAGCTCTCCTTCCCAACACAACCCCTCACGAACACCAACTCCTCTCCAATGGAGCCAGCGCTGAATCTCCACCGGAAAAGAAAAATCAGCACCTCTAGATGAAGGTTTGCCGACATCCAACTCTAGCTATTCCCAAACGCCAACCCCCTGCTCCGCTGCCTTGCATTCACTTAACCGCTTGAGATGGGGAGTTGATAAGAAGCGATGGCACCGACGATCGAGGGCAGTAGAAGAAGAGGGAGAGGTGGTCCGTCGGTCTCTTGGAGCGGCTAGGGTTCGCGCGAGGAGTGGAATCGACGGCTGTGGCGTCGGGCGGAGAGGGGAGGAAAGAAAAAGATTGGGCGTGAGGTTTAGGGCACGGGAGAGAAATGAGGTTATCAAATATATAATTAAAACCTTTCCTTTTATATATATATATATATATATATTCCGAAAATCCAACTTTTCGTAAAATAATTCAAAACCAACCCAAATCCTCTCTACTAATATTTCTACAAATTCAGAAAAATCCTGAAAAAATTTTTGGTCCGAATTTTTGAATCACCGTATTTTACACTTTGTTTCTCATAATCTCACCTTGATCATTTAGCTTGTTTCTAAATACCCACTTAGTGTCTATAACTGACTTACCTTCTGGTTTAGGTACTAAGTCCTAGACTTAGTTTCTCTCAAATTGGGCTAGTTCTTCTTGCATCGAAATGATCCAATCTGGGTCAGGTAGGGCTTCTTCTATAGTCTTAAGTTCTATTTTTGAAATTAGTACAATTTGACTAAGATTTTTGTAGGAAGACCTTGTTTTGACCGCTAAGGTTGGATCACCCAAGATTTGGTTAGATGGATGATTTATGCTGGGTTTCTTAGTTCTCCTAGAACTAGGTTCAGCCTCAGGTCCGGCTGGTAGGTTTGGTTCAGGGATCGGTTCAACTGCTTGGGTTGGCTCTGCTATTGATTCAATTAATGACTCAGTAGTTGGTTCAATTGATGGTTCAATTAATGGTTCAATTTCTTCTTGATCTTGATTTGAAGTATTTAGGCTTGGTGGGTTGTTTAGGTTGATAGTAGGTTTTGTTACATTTTCTTCATCGAATATTAATTTGTGATTTCTTCAATTTTAAGGGTTTGTTTATTGTAGACCCTATATGCCCTACTTGTTGTTGAGTATCCCATAAATGTTCCTGGGGTTGATTTTGATTGGAATTTTCCTAGGTAATCCTTAGCATTCAAAATGTGTACTTTACACCCAAATACCCTTAGATAATACAAATTTGGTAGTCTATGGTAATAAATTTCATAAGGGGTTTTGTTGTGTCTTTTATTTATTATGACCCTATTTTGAATGTAACAGGCTGTGTTTATCACTTCTGTCCAAAATTGATTAGATAAATTGTATTCGTTGAGCATGGTCCTAGCGGTTTCCTGAAGGGTTCTATTTTTCCTCTCAACTATTCCATTTTGTTAGGGGGTTCTAGGGAATGAAAATTCATGGATATACCCATTAATTTTACAGAATTCATTAAATCTCTGATTTTTAAATTCTTCCTCGTGGTTACTCCTAAGTCTTTTGATTTGTGTGTCATTTTGATTTTCTAGCATTTTACACAACTTGTTGAATGAGTCAAATGTTTCATCTTTGATTTTTAAGAATCTAACCCAGGTAAATCTAGAGTAATCATCGATAACTACTAAGCAGTACTGATTCCCGCTTATCGACTTGGCTCCATGAGAATCAAATAGGTCTAGGTGTAGGAGCTCAAGTGTGGCTTGGGTTAAGTCTGATTGGGTTGATTTGTGGGTTGACTTGGTTTGTTTACCTTGTTGACATGGATTACAGATGGTATTTTCAAAGTTTTTAATTTTTGATATCCCTTTAACTAGTCCAAGTTGACTTAGTTTTGAAATTAACTTTGTATGGGTGTGGCCTAGTCTTCTATGCCATAAATTTGTTTCTTCTAGTTAAGTTAGAAAACATTTAGGTGTTACAGGTAGGTTAATCGTATAGACATTGTTCTTTCTATTACTCTTAAGTGTAATTTTTGGGTCTTGTAGATTCCTAATCAAGCAGTCAGAGTTAGTAAAGGTAACTACATAACCAGTATCACACAGTTGGCTAATGCTAAGTAGGTTAAATTTAAAGTTATCAACTAGCAACACCTTTTTGATAATGAAATCAGAGTTTAGTTCAATATTACCTGACCCAATTACCTTAAGTGTGGCATTGTTGCCAAATGCCACTGAGCCTAGGTCTTTGAACTTGATTTTAGTGAACTTCAATTTATCCCCAGTCATGTGTCTGGAGCATCCACTATCCAACATCCACTGGTCCAAATCTTTATGTTCTTACACATAAAGTATTTTTGATTTGTATCCATTTATGTAGAAGTAAGGATAGATTGAATTTCACTTCCTACTATGTTTGACCCATATCTAAGGTTATCAAGCAAGTTGATCTTATGGGATCCTTTTTGTGGGACAGGTGTTCAGCTTTGGTTTAAAATTTTGAGTTTTAATTAATTGAAGTTTTGAAAAATTAAGTTTGAATTAATTTTAAAACAATTGATTTTTAATTAATTAAAATTTTGAAAAAATTAAGTTTGAATTAATTTTGAAAGATTGAGTTTTAATTAATTGAAGTTTTAAAAAATTATGTTTGAATTAATTTTAAAAGATTGAGTTTTAATTAATTGAAGGTTTGAAAAATTAAGTTTGAATTAATTTTAAAATAATTAATTTTTAATTAATTGAAGTTTTTGAAAAATTAAGTTTGAATTAATTTTAAAAGAAATGATTTTTAATTAATTGAAGTTTTGAAAAATTAAGTTTGAATTAATTTTAAAAGAAATATTTTTTAATTAATTTAAATTTAAAAAGTTAGGTTGAGTTATACTAAGTTTGGGTCCTAGTCATCTCATCGATTTCTAAGTGATAATACTGGGTAATCTTATCTGTTTTGTGAGAAGTATTATTTTTAACTTTTGAATTTATGTTAATTCTATGATTTAATTGAAGCTTGTGATAGATTTGAGTTTAACAAATAGTAATTTAAAAGTGAGTTTCGATAATTGGCTTCTAGGTCTTGGCGAGGCACAGAGGTCTTCTTTGGTTGTAGCCTTATTGGATCAACAACCCTTTCCTAGACAAAGCCTTTTAAAGAAAGATCAATTTCAAATTACTTTTTAAGACACTCTGGTCTAACTAACTTAGGACTTGGAGAGGTAGCTTTGGCTAGTTCCACCGGACTAAACAGACCAAATAGGGTACGTCTTACCCTACCTAACTCCTTAGATAGGCTTTCTTAACGTACTATCATCTCACCTCATCCTAATACTATGTTGTTCAAGTCTCAATTAAGTCTGATCCTCAACTAACCATTCCTAAGTCTAAGCAGAAAAAAAAACAAACATCAAGCAATAGTTCAAGAAAAAAAACATCTAAGTACAAAAATGGTTTTTATATTGGCTCCCCTTGGACTGAAGCCTCGATATGGGCTAGGCAAGATATGAATCTTGTCCTTGGGAATCCAATATTGGTTTGGTCTAGCTTGTTTGTCCAACCTCAGCTTAGGGACCCATGCTTGGACTCGAGTTCTAGTTTGGTTCAATACAGAGTAGTAAGGTCTGTATCGTGAGTTGGTTCGATAGCCAAGTCCGGATCGATTTAGAACTGACTTCTGTTTTCCAAGAATCATGTCAAGATTCTTGGAACCCGAAGTGAACCGTTCTAACGTGACTCTGAGTTCCTTGATTTGAGTTTCAAGGAGGAATTCTCTTCCTTAAGCTTTTAAACTTGAGTTGAGTTTCCTTCTTGAACTGACTCAGTTAAGGAACTCGAGTTGACTTCCTCTTTCAGGATTTTGACTTCCTGTCGGAGGGTTTCCACCCGAATGTTAGCTTTCGCCAACTTGCGAGAATGATATGAAATTAAATCGTAAAGTTACGATTCGGGATAGCCTCTTATTGTTATTCGTCCGTCCTCCGAGATCGATAGCTTTCCGGTGCCGACATCTTCTTCCGGTTTCGATTCAGATTCGGAGTCGAGATCTTCCGAGGTGGTCAGTGCGAGAAGATTTGAGTGCGGGGCCTCTTCTTCATCTTCCGAAGATGATTCGTCCCACGTGGCTTGTAGTGCCTTCTTTCTCTAAGTTTTCTTATTTTCTTTCAAGTTGGGACGCTCCGATTTGAAGTGATCCTTCTTGTTGCACCCGTAATAGGTTACGTCGCTCTTCGTATTTTGGCTTGTGGAAGATTCAGCTAGATCGTCCTTCTTTGGTGCAGTGTTCTTCTTTTGCTTTTGTTTCTTCAGCAACTTGTAGTAGTTGCGAGCCATCCGGACCAGTTCTGGATGATCGATTTCGTCGTCGTCGGATTCTGAATCGGAATCTGACTCGGGTATCGATTGTAATTTTTTATTTTTTTGGTTTTCCTTGAGTTTTACTTGCAAGTAAAGTCATACTTTTCTCGACCTGTGCAGTATTAGTTTGTTCATGTAACTCTAATTCAAAAAATAATTCATCAAGTTTTATATCTGAAAGGTTCCTAGAAACCTTGTAAGCATCTACTATAGATGCCCACAATGAGTTCCTTGGGAAGAGTTCAGGGTGTACCTTTTTAGGTCACGATTTTCCACCTTATGACCTATAGTGTATAGTCCGTTCATCAACTCCTGGATCCTTGCGTGGAGTTGTGCTGTTGTTTCCCCATCCTGCATCTTGATGGTGTACAGCTTGTTGAGTAGAAGATCGCATTTGTTGATCCGCGTATCCGACGTACCCTCGTGCAAGGTTGTAAAAATTGCTAGGCGGTAGTCGGGCGAAGGACTACCGCCTAGCGCCTAGTCAACGCCTAGTCGGCGCCTAGGCAGCGCTAGGCGGCATTAGGCGGCACTACGGTGGGGTGCCGCCTAGCACCTAGGCGGCTGCTTAGGCTGACTTTTACAACAATGCCCTTGTCCAGCTCGATCAACATGTTCCAAAACTCCTTTGCGATGCTGAAGTGACCGACGCGGTTGAGCTCTTCCTTGGTTAATCCACATTGAAGCATCTGCGTGGCTTTTGCATCTGCTTCAATCTTCTTTTTGAGTGGAGTGTCCCACTCTTAGTATCCTTGTATTTCACCTTGTGCATTTTTAGGGATCTCCAGTCTGAATTGGATGATGATCCACATGTCCACCTGAGTTTTCAGGTGAACCTCTGTAGCGACCCGCCTTCTCTGCCTTCAGACGGATCGTTACTTCTCTCTCTACTTCTCGACTTAGATACATGACTAAAAATGCGGAAATCTTTTTTTTTTTAAACTTTTAAATTCATCTAACAATCATATTCTAACTTAAGCAATCATGCATATTAACATATCACACTTACTATCTCGAAAGCTCGCAATTGGTACACTTGAAGCTTGCCTCGCCCAATTCAAACTGCAGGTATCAGTCGACTGATACTGTATCAGTCGACTGATAGGCCTGTAATTCGAAACTCAGGTTTCGGCCAGTTACTTCACAGCTCCTCCAAACCTATAATTTCGAGCCATATGGAATCATGACACCATTTCTACACTCTATGACAGTTTTCTAATGAGTTTAGCCAATCAAAACGAATCCATAAACTTGAAATTTGGACTTTTGCGGAAGAAAATAAACTATTCAAGATATATGAACTTTAACACTAAAGTTTGTACCAATCTTGACTTCTATACATTCATAACACCAAATACATGTTCTATGACTTTGCTAAAGCATTATGAAATGTGAATGCAACTTTTCTAAACATTTATAAGCAATAAAACTTAAATCAAAGAGAATTTGATACTATCTTGGCACATGTGTCTATTATCCTAACAAAGTATCAATATCTCCATCTACTCACATTTCCACTCATCCAATGCAAGCATAAGAATATATAAGCTAAATGAAATGACATGAAATCTTTACTCTAAGAAATTGAGCATGTAAAACTATCCAAAGCTCAAATGTTCGCTAAACTTTATAAAGCAAGAACTTGAAATTCAAATGATCTATAACATTATGAATTAATAGCTAAATTGTCTTGCGCCAACGATCTCTCCATAATCAGCCACCACACACACTCTACTCAGCACCGCCTCGTCGTCTTCCTTCAGAATTGCTTGCCTTTACCTTTATCTGCAATAAGAGGAAATGCAACTAGTAAGCAAAAAGCTTAGTAAGTACTATCTAGCTCACAAAAACTCGAAATATGCAAACATGCTTCTAGATCAAACTGAACATCATATGAGATACTAATATGCTTGAAAGAAAAACTAAGGACATGTATAGCTCAAAACATGCATACTCAAGCAATAATAAATCTCATTTTACTTTTCTTGGCTCAACTTGGAAACTTTAGCTATTCTTTAACTTTTTGAAAACTCTTTAAATTTTCGAAACTTTGCTAAAGCATATACTTGAAAATAATAATCACTTGGATCCACTGAAGACGTAAGTACCATCTCATATGCGCGTTCCCTAAAAGGTTGGGGTAGCGAGCCACCAATCCTAATAGAGCAGACCTTGGTCTACCAGGGCCAAGACCTTGGAATTGGACACCTGGATTTCTTTAACGACGCCCTTGGACGCCGGGTACTGGCCTTATAAAATAAAATAGCTTTTCTTTCTTTTCTTTCTTATCTGTAAATGCCTTGGCATTTTCTGGAGCACCTTGCGTGCTAAAATCCCTAAGTCTTGACTTTTGGGGATTTCTTAAGGCCTTGGCCTTTTCTTTTCTTATCTTTATCTTTCTTTTCTTTTCTCATAGCTTTTCTTGGACCCTAAACTCACATAGGGTATTAATCAACATATATAAGCATATAATGAACTAAGATCACATGCAAAAACTCAAACAAAAAGGAAATATCTCTTTTAAAAACTTTTAAAGGAAATTCTCGCGGAAAAACCGCCTCTTACTGCAGGTGAGCAGTACTTACATTGATATCTTGGACTTACAACCAAGAATGACGTCTAGGTCGGAGAGAAACTTGAGATCTCGGAGAATTCTTCACGCCTACGCGTTCCTCTCGTCGCGGGGATCCCGAATATAGGAATATCTCTTGGAGGAGAGCTTTGGCCGGCCCTCTAGGGCTTGGTGTTGGTCGGCGTCGCCCAAGAGAGGAGAGGGGGTCGGCGTGAGGGTTGGAGAGGAGAGAAATAAAACTTCTCTCTTTAATTATCTATTTATACCTATGGGGCGGATCGACCTAACTACCCCTTAAATATATTCTCTCCACCCTTTGTGTGCTTGATACCCTAGCCCAGCTGGTCGCGCGCTTGCTGGTTCCGGTGGTCGCGGGTTCGAACCCCGCTGCCCTTAAGTGGTTTTTCCTTTTTTTTTCTTTCTTTTTTTTTAAAATACCAAACGGACTCGGAAAATTCCATAAAAATATTCTAAAAATTCCTAAAAATATCTAGAATATTTCTAAACCATTTTTAAATAATTCTAAGGACTTTAAGAACTAAAAATGGGAATTTTGGGGCGTTACAATCCCCCATACCTTATAAAAGTTCGTCCTCGAACTTAGAATAATTCTGGATATCTTCTCTCATGCTGTCCTCACGTTCCCAAGTAGCCTCTTCATGCTTTTGATTCTGCCAGATGACCTTCACTAGTGGCACTTCTTTGTTTCTTAATCTTTTAACTGCTTTGTCCACTATCTGTGTCGGTCTGCTCTCATAACTAAGATCTTCTTGGATCTGTACTGACTGAGGCTGAATCACTTGGCTAGGGTCGTGAATACACTTCTTTAGCATAGAGACATGAAATGTACTGTGGATAGCTGACATATCCTCTGGTAAGTCCAGCTCATATGCTACCTTACCAACCCTCTTTATGATCTTGTAGGGTCCTATGTAGCGAGGACTTAACTTACCCTTTTTACCAAATCTCATCACTCCCTTCATAGGAGCGACCATGAGAAATACTGAATCTCCAACTTGGAATTCAAGTGGTCTACGGCGTGTGTCAGCATAACTTTTTTGTCTACTCTGGGCAGTCTCAATCCTCTGGCGGATCGTCTGGATAGCCTGGGTGGTCTCATCTATAAGCTCAGTCTGGCTGTCTAGTCTGACTCCATCTCTTTCTCTCACCAGCTTCTTGCCAACATATGGGTGATCTACATTTCCTGCCATATAATGCCTCATAAGGTGCCATCCTGATGGTGGCCTGATAGCTATTGTTGTAGGCAAACTCGGCTAAGCACAGAAATTTGCACCAACTACCCTTTAAAGTCCAATGCACAAGCCCTGAGCATGTCTTCTAAAATCTGATTTACTCTCTCTGTTTGTCCATCTGTCTGGGGATGGAAGGCTGTGCTGAACTGAAGTCTGGTGCCTAGGGCGTCCTGAACACACCTCCAAAAATGGGAGATGAACCGCCCATCTCTGTCAGAAACGATCGACTTCGGAACTCCGTGAAGCCTGATTACTTCTTCACGTACAGCTGTGCTAATGCTCTACCGAATGCGATAACTTGATGGCTAGGAAGTGGGCAGACTTGGTCAATCTGTCCACTATCACCCAAATGCATCGTGTCCATGGGTGGTTCTTGGAAGACCTGTGATAAAGTCCATGGATATTTCTTCCCACTTCCACTCTGGAATGGGAAGTGGCTGTAGAACTCCTCCTGGTCTCTGGTGCTCTGCTTTGACTCTCTGGCAGGTCAAGCAGGTACTGATATATCTGGCCACGTCTCGCTTGAGTCCAGACCACCAGAATCTTTCTTTAAATCTTGATACATCTTGGTAGAACCAGGATGCATAGAGTATGGGGTACTGTGGGCCTCTTCTAGAATATTCTTTCTTAGTTCCTCATCATTGGGGACGCAAAGGCGGTCTCCAAAATAGAGGATGCCACTGTCTGATACTCGAAACTCTGAATTTTCTGCCTCTTGGATCCCCTGCTTGATCTTCTGGATCTCTGGGTCTTGATCTTGCTTTTCTTGTATATCCTTAAACAGGGTTGACTCTAGGGTCAATGCAGAAAATTGCCCAATTATTACCTCGACTCCAAAATTCTTTATTTCTTTCTGAAGTGGTAGAGACAGTGATGATAGGGACATCAGTGCTGCACAGGATTTTCTGCTCAGTGCATCTGCCACTTTATTAGCTTTACCTGGGTGGTAGAGGATTTCACAGTCATAATCTTTGACCAACTCTAGCCACCTGCGCTGCCTCATATTCAGATCTTTCTGAGTGAAGAAGTACTTCAAACTCTGATGGTCTGTGAAGATTCTGCACTGCACTCCATACAGGTAGTGTCTCCAGAGCTTCAGTGCAAAAACCACAGCTGCTAGCTCAAGGTCGTGGGTAGGGTAATTCTTCTCATAGTCCTTGAGCTGTCTGGAGGCATATGCTATCACTTTACCATCTTGCATGAGGACAGCTCCAAGGCCCATCTTGGATGCATCACTATAGATGTCAAAGGCCTTGTCACTCTCTGGAACAGTCAGGATGGGAGCACTAGTCAATCTCTTCTTCAGCTCTAGAAAACTGTGCTCGCATTTATCTGACCACTCAAACTTCTTCTTCTTTCTGGTCAAAGCAGTGAGTGGAGAGGCTATCCTGGAAAAGTCCTCCACAAATTTTCTGTAATATCCTGCCAGGCCTAAGAAGCTTCTGATCTCACTGGCACTCTTGGGTCTACACCAGTTGCTGACTGCTTCTATCTTGGCTGGATCAACTTGAATGCCTTCTTTGGATACAATGTGACCCAGGAAGGTCACCTGATCTAGCCAAAACTCACACTTTGAGAATTTTGCATAGAGCTTCTCCTGCTGAAGGATCTGCAGCACTATCCGTAAGTGTGTAGCATGGTCCTCTGGAGTCTGTGAGTATATGAGAATATCATCAATAAATACAATGACGAATTTATCGAGATACTCCCTGAAGATGTGGTTCATCAGCTCCATGAAGACTGCTGGAGCATTGGTTACTCCAAAAGGCATTACTATAAATTCGTAGTGGCCGTATCTTGTCCTGAAGCCGTCCTGGGGATGTCACTTTCTTTAACCTTTAGCTGATGATACCCAGAACGCAGGTCTATCTTCGAGAACACTGTAGCCCCTTTGAGTTGATCAAATAAATCATCTATTCTAGGAAGGGGTACTTGTTCTTGATGGTTACCTTGTTCAGAGCTCTGTAGTCTATGCACAGACGCATAGACCCATCCTTCTTCTTGACGAAAAGTACAGGAGCTCCCCAGGGTGAATGACTCGGGCGAATGAAGCCCTTGTCTAGTAGCTCCTGGAGTTGCTCTTGAATCCTTAACTCTGCTGGAGACATACGATATGGGGCCTTCGAGACCGGACCGGTACCGGCACTAGCTCGATCTCGAATTCCACTTCTCGTTGGAGGTAGTCCAGGTAATTCTTCTGGGAACACTTCTGGATATTCGCAGACTACCCGTACATTCTCCTGCTTGAGTTCTTCCTTTGCTTCTGATTCCACTATGTGTGCAAGAAAACCAGCACACCCTTGCTCTAGCATCTGGTGGGCTGCCAAGGCTGAGAGAAATTTCTGAGTCTTCCTCCTTGGGGCTCCTTGAAACTCGAATGGTGGTTCCCCTTCTGGGCTGAAAACCACCTTCCTTCTACGGCAGTCCACTGAAGCGCTGTACTTACTGAGGAAATCCATGCCCAATATGATGTCGAAGTCCTGCATCGCAAGGACTATCAGATCGACATGTAGCTCTCGGTCTGAAATCTTGATTGGCACAGCCCGGAGCCGCTGGGTGGATTCCATGATTTCCCCTGAAGGGAGAGTTGTCAGGAATCTGGACTCCCAACTCTCTGTAGGCACCTGTAACTTACTAGCAAAAGGTACTGATACGAAAGAATGGGTCGCCCCAGTGTCAAACATGTAGTAGCTAAATGCTGAAAATAACTATTTGACCTGTTACGACCGTGGAGGCGCTGGCAGCTTCTTCCTTCGTGAGGGAAAAGACTCTGGCATTGGTTGGAACTGGTGCTGCTTCCAATCCTCCCTGACTGATCTGAGGTCCCTCCAGCATAGTAGGCATGTAATGTAACTGGGGCTTGCCTCCATACTGTACGGACTGCTGAGGAAGTACTTTAAACTTGTTTGGGCAGTCTCTGGATCTGTGTCCCTCTTGTCCACATGAATAGCATCCAGTTACACCCAAAAGGCATGTTCCTGAATGATTCCTCTCACACTTAGGACAAGGTGGATACCTAGCTTGCTTATTCTCTGGTTTTCCTTTCTGGCTGCCAGGCCATTGCTTCCTTTTGTGGTTCTTGTTCTTCCAGTTCTGGCTATTTGGCTGAGGCTTCTGGCCTCCTATTGTCTTGTTCTCAATCGGGACTGGCTTCTGCTGTGCTTGCTGTGCCTTGATGCTATTCAGGTAGTGCTCTGAGATTAGAGCACTACTGACCAACTCCTCGCTGGTCTGGGGTCGGTGCATCCCGCTGTTCACGTTGAGTGCTATCTCAGGGTTCAGCATGCGGAGCATCAGTCTGACTCGCTCCTTCTCTGTGCTGACTAGCTCTGGGCAGAGGCGAGCTAGTCTGTTGAACTTTGCGACTGCTTCTCCCACTGGTAGGCTACCCTGTATGAACTCCATGAAGTCCTCGAAGTGCTTGTTGGTAACCTTCATGTGGAAAAATTCCTCATAGAACTCGTGCTCAAAATCTGCCCAGCTCATCTGGTTGACTATCTTCTTACTCTTGACTCGCTCCCACCACATACGAGCATCTCCAGTTAGGCAGAAGGAGGCACATTTGACCTTCTCAACTTTTGGCCAGTCAAGAAGCTCCATTGTGCTTTCTAAAGTCTTGAACCAAGCCTGGGCATCCCAGGGCTCAGTCGTGCCTGAGAAGCTTCCAGGTTTCAGTCTCTGCCACTGGACGAGGTATGCTTCTGGTCTTCGGTTCACGACAGGGGTCTCCTGTGGGACGGGTGGAACTTCGACCACTACTGGAGTTCCCACTCCTGCTGTGGGTGGTGTAGGGGGCGCTGGGTGCTGATTTGCCATCAGTGTGGCGATGATCTTCTGTTGTTCTGTCATCTGAGCTTGTATTTGAGCAATGACTGCCATCAGGTTTGGCTGTTCTGTGCCAGGCTCATTGTTATCTTGAACTGGAGTTCTGTTATTAGCATTAGGAGCTCGGCCTCTTCTTGCCATCTAATAATGCATAAGGGAACAAGAAATCACTACTACATCTCTAGGTACAAACTTGTTTTCTTACTTAGTATCCTAATGTCCATTATAGGGATTAAACATGATTCCGTGATACTAAGGGATTAAACATGCTTCCTTGTTCTATGCACATATGAGTAAGTACTTAAGCATTTCTCTGTACTGCGATTAAGTAAAGGAGCAATAGAAAAACTGAACTTAAAGCTTTCTTACTTGAAGACGGCAAGGTTGATGCTGGTGTGTGTGTGATGCTGGAGAATGGGAACTGCTCTGATACCACCTGTAGCGACCCGCCTTCTCTGCCTTAGACGGATCGTTACTTGTCTCTACTTCTCGACTCTAATGCATGACTAAAAATGCGGACATCTTTTTTTTTCTTTTAAATTCATCTAAGAATGATATTCTAACTTAAATAGTCATGCATGATACCATGTCACACTTTCTTTCTCAAAAACTCGTAAGAAAATACCTATTGAAACTTGCCTCGCCCAACTCAGCTTACGGGTATCAGTCGACTGGTACTGTACCAGTCGACTGATAAGCCTGAAATCTAAAAATTCAGGTTTCGAAACTTGTTTCAAAAGCCCACCAAACATATAGTTTCGAGCCATATAAAATCATGACACCATTTCTACTTTCTATACCAGTTTTCTAAACAATTTAGCCAATCAAGACGGATCCATAAACTTGAAATTAGAACTCTTGTGGAAGTAAATAAGCTATTCAAGTTTATATGAACTTTAATCTTAGAGATTGTACCAATCTTGACTCCTATGCATTCATAACACCAAATATATGTTCTATAACCTTGCTAAAACATTATGAAATGTGAATGCAACTTTTCTAAACATATTTAAGCAATAAAAACTTGATTCAAAGAGAGATTAATACTATCTTGGCACATGCATCTATTTCTCTAACAAAGTATCAATATTTCAAACTACTCACACTTCTACTCATCCAATGCAATCATAAGGATATGTATGCTAAATGAAATGACATGGAATCTTTACTCTAAGAAATTGAGCATGTGAGACTATCCAAAGCTTAAATGTTCGCTAAACTCCATAAAGCAAGAACTTGAAATTTGAATAAACTAAAACATTGTAATTCAAATAACTAAATTGTCTCGTCTCAAGGATCTCTCCAAAATCAGCCACCACACACACTTTACTCAGCACCGCCTCGTCGCCTTCCTTCAGAATTGCTTGCCTTTGCCTTTATCTGCAGTAAGAGGAAATGCAACTAGTAAGCAAAAAGCTTAGTAAGTACTATCTAGCTCACAAAATCTCGAAATGTACAAACATGCTTCTTGATCAATATGAAAATCATATGAGATACTTATATGCTTGAAAGAAAACTAAGGACATGTATAACTCAAAACATGCATACTCAAGCATTAATAAATCTCAATTTACTTTTCTTGGCTCAACTTGAAGCTTTAGCTATTCTTTAATTTTTTGAAAACTCTTTAAACTTTAGAAACTTTGCTAAAGCATATACTTGAAAATAATAATCACTTGGATCCACTGAAGACGTAAGTACCATCTGATGCGCGTTCCCTAAAAGGTTGGGGTAGCGAGCCACAAATCCTAATAGAGCAGACTTTGGTCTACCAGGGCCAAGACCTTGGAATTGGACATCTGGATTTCTTTAACGACGCCCTTGGACGCCGGGTACTGGCCTTAGAAAATAAAATAGCTTTTCTTTCTTTTCTTTCTTATCTGTAAATGCCTTGGCATTTTCTCGAGCACCTTGCGTGCTAAAATCCCTAAGTCTTGATTTTTGGGGATTTCTTAAGGCCTTGGCCTTTTCTTTTCTTATCTTTATCTTCTCTTTTCTTTTCTCATAACTTTTCTTAGCCCTAATCTCATATAGGGTGCTTAATCAACTTATACAAACATATAATGAACTAATATCACATGCCAAAAATCATAAACTAAAGAAACTATCTCTTTTAAAACTTTTAAAGGAAATTCTCGCGGAAAAACCGCCTCTTACTGCAGGTGAGCAGTACTTACCTTGATATCTTGGACTTACAACCAAGAACGGCGTCGGAGGTTCGGGAGAAACTTGAGATCTCGAAGAATTCTTCACGCCTACGCGTTCCTCTCGTCGCGGGGATCCCGAATATAGGAATATCTCTCGGAGGAGAGCCTTGGCCGACCCTCTTGGCCTTGGTGTTGTTTCGCCCAAGAGAGGAGAGGGGAAGGGTCGCGCGGCTAGGGTGAGGAAGAGAGAAAACTAAAAAAATCCAATTTCCTCTCTTAACTTATCTATTTATATTTATGGGGCGGATTGACCTAACCACAACTTAAATATATGTCTCTCCACCCTTTGCTGTGCTTGATACCCTAGCCTGGCTGGTCGCGCGCTTGCCTGGTTTCGTGCTGGTCGCGGGTTCGAACCCCCTGCTGCCCTTAACGTTTTTTATTTTTTTTTCTCCCTTTCTTTTTTTTCTTCTTTTTTAAAATACTAAACGGACTCGGAAAATTCCATAAAAATATTCTAAAAATCCCTAAAAATATCTAAAATATTTCTAAACCATTTTTAAATAATTCTAAGGACTTTAAGAACTAAAAATAGGATTTTTGGGGCGTTACACCTCCATTCGACTTTTCCAGTATGAAAAGTCTTCTCCACTGAAAAGTGGAGGTCTGGCGGTGCTAAATCCTTCTTGCATGTCCATTTAATCTGAAACAGAAAAATTAACAAAATTTTTTTTTCCAAGACTAGGTCTTGGATTAGTAGTGCGGGATGAATAAAATGAAATAGCGAGGGGTGTTGCACCAACCTCGATTAACGGGAAAAAGAAAATTCGAACGAAATATTTAAAGAAAATTCGAACGAGAAAAAAGAAAATAAAAATCTGAAAAAATTTTCAAACTGGTGATTGCACCAAGTTTGAACTTCCCCGCTCTGATACCACTTGTTGGATCGAGAGAACCGATAGAGGGTGAATAACGAAAATCGTTTTTCAGAAAAACTTAGAGCAAGTACGTAGCGGAAATTAAAAAAAATCACACAGAGACACTATCGATTTTACTTGGTTCGGAGCCTGGGTCGACTCCTACTCCAAGGCCTATGGTCGTTGACCGTTTTCTTTGGGCAATTCTATATGAGGCGCAATAATAGTTTACAAGAATTGATTTACAAATTCAGTACAGTAAACTAAATAATTAAAAATACTCTTCTTTTACCGACGTCCGATTATGGGTTGACCTTTTCCGGAGCAGCGGGATGTCGTCGGCTCGAGTTGGGCAGTTTCCGGAGCAAGGCGCGAGAGCAGAAGAGCGTAGAAGCGTTGTGTTCGAGTTATTGTCGGAAGCCTGGGCGTTGGGTGCTATTTATAGCACCTCGGGGCGCCCTGGACGTCGGGGGCGCCCCCCACGTGTCACGTGATCCGAGATTCGCTCGATCAACCTCTATCCCACTCGAATAGGGATGAGGTTTGACACTGGGGGCGCCCTGGACGCTGGGGGCGCCTTGCTTGACTCCTTCCGCACGGGCATCTCGGCTGGATAAGGGTGTTTGGCTTCGCTGGCTTAGGCGCGGGGCACCTTGGCTGCTGAGGGCGCCCTGGGCGCTGAGGGCGCCCTGGCTAGTATTTAGCCGAAGCCCCTTTTTGCTTCATTTGTTTCATCTTCACCTTGGGGGCGCCTTGGACACTCAGGGTGCCCTACTCAGCTGCTGCCTCACTCCATTGAGGCTCTTTGAGCTGCAGACACTCGTTCCTTTGGTCCTGCATCCAGGGTTAGTCCGAAAACAACATAAAGCAGTAAAACATAAGATTATACAACCTTAGCTGTCTTGGTTCTGACTTTGGGTATCCAAAATGGAACCCTAGGTCGAACCGACGCCTACTGTTCCCTCGACGGGGAACACGCCCTCACCTACTCCTCTCGGGAGAGTTTACCTGATGCCAACCGCTCCTTTGGTTAGACTTTTGCCTGACGGTCCTTTGCCAGGTCTTGGATGCCGAGCTGTCCTTCGCCCGGTGCCTAGCATTCCTTCGCTAGGGCTTCAGTCCCAAGCTGTCCTTTGCCTGGCACCTAGCAGTCCTTTGCTAGGGCTTTTCACTCTGGCATTCCTTCGCCAGTGCCTAGCAGTCCTTTCTCTAGGTCTTTTCACTTCTAGCATTCCTTCGCCAGTGCCTAGCAGTCCTTCGCTAGGACTTTTTACTCTGCACACTCAAGTGAACATTGTTAGATCACAAATAAGACTTAACTTTTGAACCCTGTTGCCATTATCAAAACACAGGTTTGACTTTGGTGCTTTCTGCACCAACAATATGTTCTTATCCTTAGATTTTAGGAACAAAGTAGGGTCAATTGTTACTCTCCTAAACCCCTTAGACACTAAAAATGAAGAAAGTCTTTCATACCAAGCCCGGGGAGCTTGTTTCAATCCATATAAGGCTTTTCTCAATTTGTAAACGTGTCTTGGATAGTTAGAGTCTTCAAACCCGGGGGGTTATTCTACATAAACCTCTTCCTTAATGGCCTTATTAAGGAATGCCGACTTCACATCCATTTGGTGAAGTATGAAACCCATGTGAGCTACATAGGCTAGTAGAATTCTAATGGACTCTAATCTAGCTATGGGGGCATAGGTCTCATCATAGTCTAGTCCCTTAACTTGGTTAAACCCCCTAGCTACCAACCTAGCCTTGTTCCTAGTGATTTTGCCTTGATCATCTAGTTTGTTCCTAAAGACCCATCTTGTGGTTACAATGGTGCAATCATTGGGCCTAGGAACCAACTCCCAAACTTCACTCTTTTCAAATTGATTTAGCTCCTCTTGCATGACTAGGACCCAATCTACATCACTTAATGCCTCATCAATAGACTTAGGTTCTAATTGAGAAATTAAGGCGATTTCACTAGTTTGGTCTCTAAAATAGGACCTAGTCCTTACCCCTTGAGTGACATCACCTACTATTTGGTCAATAGGGTGATCTTGGTGATGTCTCAAGGGTCTAGAGGTTGTGGGTTCATTAACTACATGATCCTCATCCTCTAGGGTACTTCTCCCTCCCCCTTGATTATTACCCTCCAAATGTAGGTCTTGGATTCCTTGAGCAAGGGGTTGACATTCCTCTATGTTCTTATCAATTGAGGATTTCCTAGGGTAAGTATGTGTGGATTCATCAAAATCAACATTAGCAGACTCCTCAATGACTTTGGTCTTTTTGTTGTAGACCCTATAACCCCTACTAGTGGATGAATAGCCAACTAAAATTCTCTCATCCGCTTTTGATTCAAATTTCTTTAGGTCATCTTTGGTATTTAGAATATAAACCTTACATCCAAAGACTCTAAAGTAGTGGACTTGTGGAATTCTCCCATTCCACAACTCAAAGGGGGTTTTACCTAAGAACCTATGTATCAAAACCTGATTTTGAATGTAACAAGCGGTATTAACCGCTTCGACCCAAAAATAGCTAGGAAGAAAATATGCATTAAGCATAATCCTAGCAGCTTCTTGTAGGGCTCTGTTTCTCCTCTCTACTACCCCATTTTGTTGAGGAGTCCTTGGGCATGAAAATTCATGCTTATACCTATTTTCTACACAAAATTGTGAGAAGATTGAGTTTTGAAACTCCCCACCATGGTCACTCCTAATTCGGTTAATCTTTAGGTGTTTTTCATTTTCTACCCTTTTACTAAACCCTATAAAGATTTCTAAGGTATCGTCCTTATGTTTCAAAAAGAATACCCATGTAAATCTAGAAAAGTCATCTACTATAACTAAACAATATTTACTCCCTACAAGTGAGGGAGTACTATGACAATCAAAAAGGTCAATATGCAAAAGCTTTAGAGGTAAAGTAGTGGTGGTTTGAGTTTTACCTTTGTGTGATGATTTTGATTGTTTACCCTCTTGGCATGCATCACACAATTTAGTCTTCTTATACTTGATCATAGGTAGCCCCTTCACCAACTCCTCCTTGGCCACTCTTGCAATGCTCCTCATGTTGACGTGCCCAAGTCTTCGGTGCCACAACCACCCTTCTTCTTCTTTAGACATGAGACACTTAGGCAAATGGTTAGAAGCATAAGCAAGATCAAGATAGTAAAGGTTAGCCTCTCTATACCCTTCTAGTATGACATTATCAGACCCATTTTGTTTAATAAGGCATTTTCTAGCATGGAATTCAACCCTAAAGCCCGGATCACACATTTGACTTATACTAAGTAAATTAAATTTCATGTCTTTGATCAAAAGCACTTTGTGGATAGAAAGTGTAGGAGATACCTCAATGGTGCCCCTATCAATTATTTTGAGTTTCCCACTATTTCCAAAGGAAACCGTCCCTTCTCTTAGGTAGCTTATAGTGGAGAACTTGCTCACATCTCTGGTCATATGTCTTGAGCATCCACTATCTACTATTCACATGTTTGAGACATCCTTGACTCTTACCTATACAATATGGAAAATGCAATCTTTTGATACCCAATTTTTTTATCCACAAGCATCATTTAAAAAATTTTTTGGTACCTAAGCCTTCTTGATGTTTTCCTTAGCCCCTTGTCTCCTAGATGCACTATTCGTACCCATAAGTGAGGCAAAGGCCACTTCCTTAGTCTTCGGCCTATATCCTAATCCGGCCTTGTTATAGACGACTCTTTGACTGTTTATAATCAGGTCAAGGTTATTAGAGCCGACTTGAAACTTTCTATGTGCCTTGGTTAGGTCTCCTACTTTTTTTCTTAGTTCCTTATTTTCATTTTCAAAGCATGTATCATGTGACATAAGAGAACAAGCATACAAGTCTTCCTTAAGTTTTGTAGATTCTACTCTAAGCATGACAATTTCATCTTTCAAGTCCTTAATTTTACTTCTAGCTTTAGATAAGTCCATATTGGTACTAGAAATAATTGTAACCAAGGTACAATTTCACTTATCGACGCCTCTGATTCGGATGATGATGATGAGCCACTTTCTTCTTTACTACTTGAGCTTCTCTCATCATCTGATGACTCTGAGTGATCCACTCCCATGAGCGCAAAATGAGACACTTGCTCCTCTTCCTCCTCCGAGGATGATGGATCATCCCAGGTCGTCTTGAGGGTGGTGACACTCTTCTCCTTTCCTTTTGACTTCTTCTTGCCACTTCTCTTCTTTTCTTCCTTCTTTTCTTCGCTTCTCTTTAGTTGGGGACACTCATTCTTCATGTGTCCCTCTTGGTGGCAGTTGTAGCAGATAATATCTTTTGCCTTGCGATCCTTTCCTAGCATAAGACTTGTTAGAAAAACTTTTAAATTCCCTACGCATTTTTCTTACCATGAAGGCCTCCTGGTCGCTGTCCATAGAGGCACTAGACTCCTCTGAGTCGGATGAAAAGGAGTATACCACCTTCTTCTTCTCCTTCTTCTTTTTCTTCTCCTTTTCTGCAATGAAAACAATACCTTTCTCTTTGGCCGAAACATTAACTTGCTCATGTAATTCAAATTCGCAAAATATATCATCTAATTTAACTATAGACAAATCCCTTGATACTTTGTAGGCATCAACCATTGATACCCACAAGGTTGTTCTCGGGAAGGCTTGTAGAACGTACCTTACGAGATCCCAATTTTCAACTTTCTCTCCAATCACATGGAGTTCGATGATGATCTCCTTTACCCTTCCATGCAACTGGCTCACGGTCTCATTGGTCTTCATGGATAGTGATTGGAGCTGGGCAACGAGTAGATCCTTCTTTGCCCGTCTTGACTCGTTGGACCCTTCATTGAGTTCAACGAGTTTCTCTCATAGTTCTTTGGCGCTCTTGAACGTTGCTCCTTTGAGAGCCCGCACTGAAGTGTGGTGGTGGCCTTCGCGTTGGCTTGCGCCTTCTTCATGACTTCCTTGGACCATGCTCTCATAGGTAATGGATCTCCTCTTTTGTCAACGGGTGCATCAAATCCATCTGCAACACTTATCCAGTTTTCAATATCATTCATCAAATAATATTGCATTCTAGCTTTCCAGTATGCGAAGTCGTTCCCGTCGAAGAAAGGAGGTCGTGCAGTGCTATTACCCTCTTGAAACACCATTTTCTTTTACTCCGGTCGACGGTGAGTTCTCCCGAAGCGAACCGGCTCTGATACCAATTGTACGATCGAAGGCGTTGCTAGAGGGGGTGTGAATAGCACTTTTCTGAATTCTCTACAAGATTGTTAGCGCAATACAACAAAAATATAATGAAAAACAAGAAAACAATGCTAACACAGGAATTTTACTTGGTATCCACCCCGAAAGGTGACTAATCCAAGGATCCACGCGGTTGCACACTCTCCACTATGAAATCCTCCTTTAAAGGTGGAGAAACCTTTACAAGCATTGTCTTCCTCTTTACAGAATGCGATGAAGAGCGTGTGGAAGTTCTGGAGACTAGTCGCACGAACAACACTTCGTTACAGTAGAAAAATCGTACCATTCACATGCGGAAAAGTCCCCTTTTTATAAGAGAACAGGACAACATCGCAAGCTGTCTAGACCCGCACCAGTCGACTGCCCTAGCTCAACTGGCCTAGCAATAAATGCCAGCCAAATGCTAGTTTTGGGGGGTTACCAGTCGACTGCCCCCAGGGCAGTCGACTGGTTCGAGTCTGTAAACTCTCTGTGAGTTTTAGCATTCGACTACCCTCTAGCCAGTCGACTGCCCTGCCTCTCAACTCACTTACAGCCACTCAGAACACTCTCCTTCACATGTGCCTTCAGGTCTGCTTCCTTGGCTTGCCCCTTGAAGTCTTATTCCTCTGGCTATCGCCCCTCGGATGCGCACACAAGCCTTCCCTTGGCTTGCCTCCATGCCACCCTTCACGTGTGCCCTTGAAGTCCACTTCCCGACTTGCCCTTGGAGTCCACCTCCCTCGACTCTCGTCCCTCGGATATGTTCTCCATGTGTTATTTTCTAAGTCCTGCAAACTCAATCACACATATCTGATGGATCACTTCGGTATGCTAGAGGGGGGGGGGTGAATAGTACTTTTTGATTTGATCTCTACAATGTCGTTAGCGCAGCGAAAACAATAATATGTAAAAGAAAATGAGTACAATGCTAACAACTTGATTTACTTGGTATCCACCCCGGACGGGTGACTAATCCAAGAATCCTTCGGTGGATCAACCCCCGAATAACCTCCGGTTAGATCTGTCGCTCCTTATGGGTGGAGAAACCTCGCCACAACACTTCGGATGCTCTCTGATCACAGTAGACTACTAACTCACTTTACCCAAGCGAGTTTCGTCAAGAAAGATAGTAGGAAACGAGCCCCTTTAAATAGGGCTCGAATCTAAAACAACCGCTACTAGTCGACTGCCAAAATGACAGTCACCTGGTCCCACTCAGATTCGACCGTTACATTACAACGTTCGAATCTGCTAGCCTGTTCCAGCCTATACCAGTCGACTGCCCATGGGCCAGTCAACTGGGCCACACCTAAGCCTAGGGTTTCACTCCCGAGTACAAGTCTCTCCGCACTCAAACCCTCCCGGCTTAGCCCCTGAGTACAAACACACATACTCAGACCCTCACAACTCAGTTGACTCTTCACCAGCAGCCTTGACTGTTGCCTTCACGCCCTCTTCATCTTCGGCCCTCGTCCCTCGGATGCGCACACAAGCCTCCAGCTTGCCTCCATGCCACCCTTCACGTATGCCTCGAAGTCCGCGTCCCTCGGCTCATCATCCTTGCTATCCAATGGTCCCTCGGATGCGCACGTAAGCCTCCAACTTATCTCCATGTCATCCTTCACCTGAAGATATCAACCAGGTCCATGTGTACCGTACACCTGCACACTCATGTACACATATGAGAACACCACAAATCCTAACTTAACCATATTTCCCACACATCAAAATATCATGATCATCTAGATCATCTCAGGGCCGGTTGCCCCAACAATATCAAATACAACATAACACCCTAACCTTAAACTTATTGGCACACACATCAAAACCATGATCTTTCTGATCATTCTTGGGCCGATTGCCTCAACAATCATAACACCAAGTTAAGTTCTACCCAACTTAACACCATCCATTCTTTCGTTAAGTTAAACCTAACTTAACACCCCAAGTTCTTCCCCCTTTGACACCATCAACAGATTGCCCCAAGCAACCCTACCCCTAGTGCCAAAAAGAACTTACTTTATTTCTGGAAACCCCTCAGAAATCATCAGTCAGACTTACTAGTCGACTAGCCCCTGGACAGTCGACTGATACAGTCAACTTCTGAAATTCCAGCCTAATTTTAGAAACTTCTAGAAAGCTCTAGAAAATCCGAAAAAATCTAAAAATTTGCAAGCACATTTGTTAGGATATACCATATCCTAGAAAAATGTGGTTCCATGAAAAATATCAAATGTGCTTGACTTTTGGTACAAACTCTAATTTCCTTAAACATGGTCATTTTGTATCAACTTTGAAACCTAACCATAATGTCATGTGTTTGTCAACTCCATTCATTAATATTTCACACATATAACTGCCTTCAATTCTCCCCTCTTTCTTATGTATCCTTAATATGATAAAATCCTCCTCTTCTTATCTCTTAACCCTAGATACATATGCACTTATCAATCTTTCTTGAATTCCATAATATCCTCAGAGCCTCATTTTATACAATCAATATTAAATCATGAGGTAACACTTTATTCAAGGAATATGAAATTATAACCAAGAATTTTAACTTAAAGCCATATCCTATCATTCAATAGCAATTTTTGACCTTCAAACCATATAATATTAAGCCATGACATAAAATCTCATAAAGTAACCTGACCCTTTCTTATGCTTCCAATTTTGCAAGTTCTTATTATCCAATATGCCTTTTCTACTTGATCCTATGGACCAGTCGACTGCCCTAGAGATAATCAACTGATAAAACGAACAAAAAGTTCATAGTGTCGAATTCACCTGGACCAGTCGACTGGTCCTGAACTAGTCGACTGGTCCTGAACCAGTCGACTGGTACCTGAATTTCAATTTTTTAGCCTAAATTCAGAAATGTCTAATTAATTCCACAAATCTCCAAAAAATATGAAATTTCATGGAGAGATTTGTGGAACCTATGTATACTAGAGAAAAATATGTTTTCAAATAAATCTACTCCGGATCCCAAGATTGGCATGAAATTCAACCTTTCCTAAATTGTATCATTGAACTTTATCCAAAAGTCCTAATTTTGGCCTCTCCTTGATGTATCTTCTCATCCCTGACCACAATACATTTCTAGCACTGAGTCATAAGGCATCTACACATTAAACCTTAATTTTTATCAAATGTACTCTCATTTTCACCTTTTTTCCATAAATTCCTTTTAATGTGCTAATTCCCTAGGATTAAGACTTACCCTAGTCTTCCAACCCCTTTGGCACATTTCATAATTCATCTAATCTCCTAGGAGAAAGCCTCCTGAGATCCATTTACCATGGATCCCAAAGACTCCTAGAGCTCCCCCTCGAGCTCTTAGCCCTAGCCACCTTCCTAGGTGACTCAACCCATACTAGACCACACCGGTGTGCCCCCGGTGATTCTTGGCCTACAAACCTAACCTTCTTAACCTTAGATACCTTATCCTTGGTTAAGTCCTCCTTTTTACCTTTTGATGGCATCCCCTTGTCATTCTTGGACTTCTCCCTCTTGCCATAATTATATGCTATCCTAGCATACTTCGTTCGATTGGCATTGGAGACCTTAGACCGGTATCCCAACCCCGATCTATCATGGTTGGGTTTTAGACTACCTAACACTATATCTAAACCCTTAGATCTAACCGTGAATCATTCTAGAGTCTTTTCCAATTTATCAAGCCTTGCCCTCAAGGTTTGATTTTCCCTTTCTAGACTTTTAATCCTAGAGTCCATATGTCCACCTTGAACATTCCTAGACCTACCCATCTTCCTAGGCATGTGTCTTCCCTTCTTGGGATTTATGCCTTGATCCTTAGGTACAAAGGTCTTGGGTTTATCATGATGCATGATTCTTCTAGGATTTTAATCTACCTTGTTAACCCTATTCCTATCATGATATTTAAATCCAAAATTATGCACAAGCAAGCATTTTTCATTAATTCTAGAATGCATGGAGGAACTTACGTTTGAATTGCATTTTAATTTAAAGTTAGGGATTACCTCCCTTACCCTTGTAGCTCCCCCTTGATGTGAGCTTCACTTCTTCCTTTCCTCCTTCTCCCATCTCCTCAATTGCTCCATTTTCTTCAGCTCTCCTTTTCTTGGACATTTTGTGTGATAATGCCCTAGTTTTCCACATGTGAAGCATCTAATTTTCTTTCTTTTCTCTTGGGTTTCTTCATTCCTACAACCCATGTTAGATTTAAAAGAAATTGAAATGAGTTTAGGATTTACCTCCTTTTTCTTACCATTTGGATACTTGTCCTTGTAGTGTCCCTTTTCATTGCACCCAAAGCAAATGATGTGGTCTTTTGTTCTTACTTTGGTGGAGGTAGGAGCTTCTTCTTGCTCTGGTATTGATGAGGGTCGCCTCTCCCCCTCAATTCTTGAAGTTGACACCTCTTCTTCTTCTCTTGATGAGGTGAATGATCTTTCACTCAATTCTTCTACTTCACTTGATGAAATGAGCAATTCTTCTTCTTCTTTGTCTTCTTGGATCGTTTGACTTGTCTATTTGGGCTCTTCCATTTTTTGAACTTGTGTAGGGTTCTCTTGATATTTTTTCAACTTGTTCCACAACTCATATGCACTTTTATATTCCCCTACACTACTCAAAACATCATTAGGCAAAAGATTAACCAATATACCAATTACCTTTTAATTCGCCCTAGAATGTGCTTGTTGCTCTTTAGCCCAATATCTAGGGCGAAGCTTCTTTCCATGCTTGTCTCTTGGAACTTCGTAGGGCTCTTCTATTACCATTCTACATTCCCACTCCATTCCAAGCCATGTCTTCATTCGCATCCTCCAATAGTCGAAATCTTCATGATCGTAGGGAGGTGGAGTGTAGATGTCATCCCCCAACTTCTCTTCCATCATCTTCTCCTCTAGCTTGTGCTCCTTTGGTGGTTAGTCCAATAAGAGCGGTCTTTCGCTCTGATACCACTTGTTAGATCGATGTAGCTTGCTAGAGGGGGGGGGGGTGAATAGCACTTTTCGGTTTCTTCCTACAATTGTTAGTGCGCAAGCGGAAATCTAATAACTAAAACAAAACTAACAATGCTAACAAACCTATTTATGTGGTTCGGAGATGAAGCTCCTACTCCACGATAGTCCGTGAGGTGGACGATCCCTCGATCCTTCGGCGGATCACTCCCCGAATGCCCTCCGGCTAGCTCGTGTTGCTCCTTGTGGGTGGATAAACCTCGCCACAATCCCAAGTACACCTCTGAGCTCTAAAAACTACTAACAAGCCTTAACCATGCTTGTTTCGTCAAGAGCTCCCAGTCCAAACCGAGTTCTTTTAAATAGAACTCAGGGCTGAAAAACACCAGACCAGTCGACTGCTCCCAGGGCAGTCGACTGGTCCCATTGAAAATAGACCATTGCAGCTCAACGTTCAAATTTTCAGCCTACTTAACCAGTCGCTACCAGTCGACAGCTCCCAGAGTAGTCGACTGGTCCAAGGTCAAAAATCTTCTGTGAGTTTCAAGTCTTGCTGGCAGTCGACTACCTTTTTCCTAGTCGACTGCCCAGCTTATACAATCACTCTTCCTCACTCCAACGACCCTCCTCCACGCGTGCCTTCAGGTACACTCCCTTGGCTTGCCCCTTGACATCTTCTTTCACCGGCTATCGTCCCTCGGATGCGCACACAAGCCTTCCCTTAGCTTGCCTCCATGCCACCCTTCACGTATGCCTTTTGAAGTCCACTTCCCGGCTTTTCCTTGGAGTCCTCCTCCCTCGGCTCTCGTCCCTCCGTGACATAGCTGACTCTTCACCAGCAGCTTTGACTGTTGCCTTCGCGCCCTCTTCGTCTTCGGCTCCCATCCCTCGGATGCACACAAGCCTCCAGCTTGTCTCCATGCCATCTTTCACGCATGCCTCGAAGTCCGCACCCCTCGGCTCATCATCCCTGCTATCCATGGTCCCTCGGGTGCACACAAGCCTCCAGCTTGCCTCCATGCCACCCTTTGTAGGATCGATTCCGCACGCTAGAGGGGGTGAATAGCGTTTCTTCGATTCTTCTTGTACCTGTGTTGTTAGTTGCACAACGAAAATAATAATAAAAAGAACAAACAACGCTAACAAACCAGATTTACTTGGTATCCACCCCGGACGGGTGACTAATCCAATAATCCGTCGATGGATCACTCTCCAAATAACCTCCGACTAGTCCTTGTGGCTCTTTGTGGGTGGAAAAACCTCGCCACAGCACCTTGACATGATCTAGACTCAAGAGACTACTAACAAGCCTTAACCAAGCTTGTTTCGTCAAGAATCTCAGCCACCACGAAGTCCTCTTTAAATAGGACTCGGGCTGAGATCTAGACTCAAGAGACTACTAACAAGCCTTAACCAAGCTTGTTTCGACCGTTGCAAGCCAACGTTTGAATTTTCAGCCAACTCACCAGCCACCTACCAGTTGGACTGGGCCCAGGCCAGAACCCTTCTGTGAGTTTTATCAGTCGACTGCCCCCAGGCCAGTCGACTGGTGTACTCACACGCCTAAGGTTACCCTTCCCGAGTACATTCCACTCCGCACTCGAACCCTAGAACTTTCCCGAGTACAATCCCACAACACTCGTACCCTCACGACTCGACTGACTCCTTATCCACAGCCTCGACTATTGCTTTCGCGCCCTCTTCATCTTCGGCTCCCGTCCCTTGGATGCACGCAAGCCTCCAGCTTGCCTCCATGCCATCTTTCACGCATGCCTCGAAGTCCGCAACCCTTAGCTCATCGTCCCTGCTCTCCAAAGTCCCTCGGGTGCACACAAGCCTCCAGCTTGTCTCCATGTGACCCTTCACCGTACCGAGGTCGTCCAGTCAAGTCCATATGTGTAACCTGTACAACCTGCACACTCAACATACACATATAAGAATACAAGGGTAAACCTAACTTAAACCCTTTGCCCAAACATCAAAACACTTGGTCACTCCGGACCACAGATTGCCTCAACACCCTTCACCGTATCGAAGCCGTCTAGCCAAGTCAATATGTGTAATCTGCAAACCTGCACACTCAAATACACATATTAAATCACAAGGGTAAACCTAACTTAAACCCTTTGCCCAAACATCAAAACACATGGTCACTCTGGACCATAGATTGACCCAACAGTTAAATCATCTTTTTCCTAGATATGCTGAATCATTGATCTCAAACAAACACATTCCTTAATTGCTTCATGTATTGCAAGTATTTCTGAATGATTCGGTGATATAGCAGCTATGATTTGTTGGTAGATCACCAAGATATAGTTGTTCCACCATATGTAAATAAATAATCAGTCAGAGATCAACTTTTATGTGGATCAGATAAATATCCTACATCTGCATAACCAATAACCCTGAAGTAGACATATTAGAATAAAATAAGCCCAAATTGATGGTATTTTGAAGATACCTAAATATATGTTTAATTCCATTCCAATGCCTACGTGTTGGAGAAGAACTATATCTTACTAATAAATTTACCGCAAATGCTATACTGATCTCATATTATTGGCAAGATACATTAATGCACTAATTGGACTTAAATACAACACTTCAGGAGCAAGCAGTTCTTCACCATTTTCACTAGGCCAAAAAGGGCCTTTGTTCACATCAAGTGAGCGAACAACCATCAAGGAACTTAATGGATGAGCTTTATTCATATAAGATCGTTTTAAGACCTCTAGTGTTTAAGCTAATTGATGGATAAAAATTCCATCTACACAATACTCGATTTGTAATCCAAGACAAAACTTTGTTTTTCCTAAATCTTTCATCTCGAATTCCCTTTTCAAGATATCAACTGTATTTAGAAGTTCTTTAGAACTTCCAATGATATTCAAATCATTAACATATATAATAATAATGACAAACTTTAGTCCATCCTTTTTTTATAAAAACACATACACATATTGGATCATTTTGATATTTGTGTTGCACCAAATAATCACTTAGATGTTTATACCACATATGTCCAGATTGCTTCCATCCATACAAAGATCTTTGTAGTTGAATGGAATAAATATGTTTAAAATTTGAACATGATACTTCTAGCATCCTAAGTCCTTTAGGGATTTTCATATAGATATCATTATCATGTTCTCTATTCAAATAAGCTATTAATACATCCATCAAATGCATTTTAAGTTTTTCTTGTGCCGTCATAGAAAGAAGATATTAAAATGTGATTGCATCCACTACAGGGGAATATGTTTCTTCATAATCAACACTAGGTTTTCGAGAAAAAAATCTTGTGCCACTAAACAAGCTTTATATCTTATTATTTCATTTTTCTCATTTCGCTTTCATATAAAAACTCATTTGTACCCTAAGGGGTTACACCTTTTAGTGTTTGGACTACAGGTTCCAAAACCTCAACTTTTGCAAGTGAGTTAAATTCCTCTTGAATTGTCTCTTTCCATTTTGGCCAATCATGCATACTACGACATTGTTCAATAAATTTAGGTTCTTGATCCTCATTTTCATAAGCAATATGAAGCATTATACTGTATGCAAATTTATTGTCGACAACAAATTTTGATCGATTCAATTTCTTCGCCGTCCTAACATAATTTATTAAGATCTCTTTATTATTTTCAAGTATCTGGATTTTTTTCATGGTTTTATCAATAGTTATGTTAGTCATCTCTACAGGAGACCGAGCTACTTCAAAATTAATATCTTGATTAGTTGCTCCTTTTCTTTTTCAGGGATTTTTTTATCTTTAGAACTGATTGGTCTACCAACCTTCAGGCAAGTAGTAGTCTCATTAATTGATTGTCCAATTGATACATCAATATGAGCTGGAGCATTAATAGTTGGTATGTGACTTAGTCACTCTTTTCAAGTCAGTGAATACATCAGTCAATTGATTTGCAAAATTTACAAATATATTATTCTTTGAACTTCAAATTCACATTGATTTGTACGAGGATCAAATTGCGATAATGATACATATCAAGTGACTTCTTTGGGAAACTCTTTATTTTTCCCCCTAACTTTGAAAAAATTGTTTCATTAAATTAATAGTTGGCAAACCGTGCTGTAAAGATATCTCTCGTTATTGGTTCTAAATATCTTATATTTGAAGAAGAATTGTATCCAACATATATTCTTAATTTCCTTTGGGGTCCCATTTTAGTGTGTTGTAGTGGACTAATTGCCACATATACCGCACATCCAAATATTCTCAAATGGGATATATTAAGCTCCTAACCAAAAGTCAATTGTAAAAGGGAGAATATATGATAACTAGTTGGCCTGATAAGTATAAGCGCTACTACATGCAAAATAGCATGTCCCCAAATAGATATAGAGAGCTTAGTTCTCATAATCAATGGTCTAGCTATTAACTAGAGGTGTTTGTTAGAACCTTTGTGTCTAGCTAGAGGGGGGTGGGGTGAATAGCTTTTCTTAAATGTTGCCTACAAAAGGTTAGCCAAAACACAAGAGAAAAATAGCCGAAAGCAATTAAGAAATAAGATAATGCTAACTCCCTTGATTTACTTTGTCTCCACCTCCTTGAGGTGACTAATCTAAGGATCTATACCCACACAATCAAGCTTCACTATACTCTTCTCCTTTTCAATCAAGCTTGAAGGTGGAGAAACCCTTACAAAATGATTTCTTCTTCTTTTACAAGATGAGACTAAGAGTATGAGGAAGAGAATATGCTTTGGAAGCTTTGGACACTTAAAAGAGGATTTTTCAATCATAATTCATAACATCTTCATGTCCCAAAGCCTCCTCTTAAATAGAGGAGAGAGCTATTAATAAAGCAACTCAATCCTGACACCTGTCGACTGCCAGCAGGACCAGTCGACTGGTGTCTAGCCAACGCCTAGCCTAACGACTCTATTTTGAGCAGACTAGTCGACTGGTGTCAGCCAACGGCTAGCCTAATGACTCTATTTTGAGCAGACCAGTCGACTGGTGTCCAAACTAATCGACTAATCTTTCTGTGAGTTTACTCTCAACGTTGCCAGTTGACTGCTTTCCTTGCCAGTCGACTGCCCAGCTTACAAACTCACTCTCAACCTCTCCGGAGTCCATCCTTCGCATATGCCTTGAAGTCCACTTCCTTGGCTTGCCACTTGAAGTTCTCTTCCTGCGACTCTCGTCCTTTGGATGCACATACAAGCCCACGTCTTGTCTCCATACCATCCTTCGCGTATGCCTTTGAAGTCTACTTCCTCGGCTTGCCCTTTGAAATCCTCTTCCTCGGCCCTCATCCCTCAGATGCTCCACTCCATTGTTTCTCATGTGTGGTTCACTAAATCCTGCAAGACTCAAACACACACATCAAATTAACATGAAAACATAACTTAATGATATTGACATACACATCAAAACCCATGATCTTCCCGATCAAACTTGGGTTGATTGCACCAACAGTGTTTAATAAATGATTCAGCTAAACCATTTTGTGTATGAACATAAACAACAGAATGTTCAACAGTTATCCCAATATATACATAATAATCGTTAAACACTTCACTACAAAAAATCTTACCATTACCGACGGAATTTACCTACAGAATTCCGTCGGAAATGACCCTTACCGACGGAACTATAATGGAAAAAAATTTCGGAATATTAATTGTTGGGATAATATTTTTGATGAAAATGTTAGTCCATTGGTAAATATATTTACGGATGGAAAATTTCTGTCGGTAATTTCTATCAGAAACCTCTGTTCCATTGGTAATTACCAACGGTAACACTGTTTTCGTTGGTAAGTACCGACGAAACGTACGTTTTCGTCGAAAAATATCGAGGATTTCAGGTGCTTTCCATTGATACATTGATGTAATACCGATTCCGTCATGATTCCATCGGCAATTTAAAAAATAGTAAATATATGGTTTAAATTTAATCCGATCTATTTACAAAGAATAACAATATACATTCATCCAAACAATACAATATCAAACAATCATCCAAACAAAATATAAACATAAATTACATCCACATTTCACACATTTCACAATACATATAAATAATATATATAAACTTTCACATTTCACATTCTATATACAATACAAACATTACAAACATCCAAACATACAAACATTCACATTTCACATTTCATATTCTACATACATTACATAAACACAATCATCCAAACATTAATTGGATATCATTTTAGTATCAAACTAAACTATAAATTATAATAATATAATATAAACCAAGTCCTATCACAATAATATAATCCATGTCATTTCAGTATCAAACTAAACTATTAACTATAGTAGAAAATAAACTACAATATAATCCAAGTACTATCACAATAATATAAACAAACTACAATATCAATATCTAAATTCAAATTACATACCATAATAGAAGATAATAGAAAACATCTCTACACTTGTAAATCCTGTAAGAAAAAATAAAATACAATGTGTTATGATAATGATGACTACAAAATAAGTATAACAATATATTATGAAAATGATAACTATAAAATTTATCTAAAATTTAAAATAATTATATATATATATATATATAAAAACAAATTTTAATACCTGGATATAAATCTGGTGAATAAGATAAGGATACCTAGCTACAAAATAAGGAGTCCTGAAACTCAAAAATATGATATATTAGAATATAATTACAAAATAAATAAATTTTACATGATTTTAATAAAACACATGTTATAGTTTAACATATCTCAGAAAAAGTCTACTCGCTACCGTCTGCAAGGTCTTGAGTCTCCTGTGACTCAAAATCGTATTGTGTTGGAGGGGTGAAAGTAGCTATGACCGCCATCATATAGTCCATGAAAGCTTTATGACTGACCTCCCTATGACGGTCATCCTTGGCTCTCCTTCGATCCTCCTCCGCTCTCCTCTACTCCACAGTGGCTATCCACTGATCCATCTTCTGATCCATAGAGGCAATTTGAGAATGCAGTTCTTGATATTCTTGTCGTAAAGACTGCACCTTAGAAGAAAAAGCGGAGGAAGTGTCACAACCCATGTGCATCCATAAATGATCGAATGCAACTTTGGCCTATGAGCCAAGGCCGTAGAGGGTGGAGTTTTTTGTCCGTCCACCAACAATATCATAATAGATCTCATTCAACTGGTCGGTAGATAAAGTCTATGACTCCACCCTCTCTTTCCATGCTTGTCCTTTGGAAATTCGAAGGGCTCTTCTAGCATGACCATGCACTCCCACTCCATGCTAAGCCAATTCTTCATTCTCGCCCGCCAATAGTCGAAATCCTCATTGTCATAGGGCGGTGGGGTGTAGATGATGTCCCCCAACTTATCTTCCATTGTTTCTTCTCCTCTAGCGTGTGCTCCCTCGGCGGTTAGCCCGATCAAGAGCAGTCCTTGCTCTGATACCAATTGATAGGATCGATTCCGTACGCTAGAGGGGGGGGGGGGTGAATAGCGTTTCGCCGAATTCTTGTTCCTACACGGTTAGTTTGCACAGCGGAAATAATAGTAAAACAATAATAAAATCACTAACCAATGCTAACACGATGATTTTAGTTGGTATCCACCCCGGTCGGGTGACTAATCCAACAATCCGTCGGTGGATCAAACCCCGGATAACCTCCGGCTAGAACTCGTCGCTCCTTGTGGGTGGAGAAACCTCGCCACAACACCAAGGACACTTCCTGAGTATACAAGACTACTAACTTGCCCTATCCAAGCAAGTTTCGTCAAGAAACTCAGCCACCACGAAGTCCTCTTTAAATAGGACTCGGGGCTGATTTCTCGCTACCAGTCGACTGCCCCCAGGGCAGTCGACTGGTGCCAGCCAAATTCGACCGTTGCACCCCAACGTTCGAATTTGCCAGCTTACTAGCCACCTACCAGTCGACTGCCCCCAAGGCAGTCGACTGGTCCCTAGCTGAACCCCTTCCCGAGTACAATCACACAGCACTCGATCCTCACGACTCGACTGACTCCTCCTTTGCAGCCTCGACTGTTGCCTTCGTGCCCTCTTCATGTTTGGCCCTCTTCCCTCGGATGCGCACGCAAACCTCCAGTTTGCCTCCATACTACCCTTCACGTACGCCTCGAAGTCCGTGCCCATCAGCTCATCGTCCCTGCACTCCAAGGTCTCTCGGATGCGCACGCAAGCCTCCAGCTTGCCTCCATGTCATCCTTCACCGTACCGAGGTCGTCCAGTCAGGTCCATATGCGTAACCTGTACAACCTTCACACTCAACATACGCATATCAAATACAAGGGTAAACCTAACTTAAACCCTTTGCCTAAACATCAAAACCCATGGTCACTCCGGACCATCTTAGGGCCGATTGCTCCAACAATCTCCCCCTTTTTGATGTTTGGCAATCCGTTTAAGTTAGGAAAGCAAGATAGTAGTAAATAGCAAAAAACATGCTAAATGAATGCATAACTGGATCCTATCCCAAGACATCCCACACCTAACCCTCCAAGTTAGGATTTTCTACCAAACCGGGCTTTTTAAAGCTTCTCCCAAGCTCCCCCTTACACTGGACTTACAAAGGCTTTTTAAGAACCTCTCCAAGGTTCCCCTTACGCCAAAAAGGGAGCAGTCATGCTCCCCCTCAAACTTAGCTCCCCCTAAACCTAGGGTTTCTTTCTAGCAAAGGTATTGGTTTCCCACTTAAACACAATATTTCTCCCCCTTTGCCATACATCAAAAAGAACCTAATAATTACCCAATTATTGGTTCTTTAAATTCCCAATGACCCTAAACACAGTGTACTAGACCCCCATACACTTGTTCCTTGTCATTTGGACCCCAAACCAGCTACTGATACCCAAATCAGCCTCTGGTAGTCGACTGCCTAAATGGGCAGTCGACTGATACTCTGATTTCAGTATTTTCTGGCCATTTTCAGAAATGCGTCAGAAATTCCACACATCTCCAAAAATTCTCAAATATCGTGGAGAACTTTGTGGTACCCATACCTACTTGGAAAAAATACATCTACCCATGTATCTATCACCATTCCCAAGTTTGACACAAAACCCAAAAATTTCAAAATGAAAATCAAGGCAACTAGGAGGCAACCTCCCCCTTTACCCATGCCTTCTCCCAATTTTCATTGTTCCCAGGTCAAGTTCTACCCAACTTAACCTCCTAGATACCACGTTGAGTCATACACAACCCAACACCCGAGTTCTTCCCTTTTGACACTCTTATAGCATTGCCTGAGGCAATCTTTCCATAAGTGCCAAAAAGAACTCAACAAAAGTCTAAAAACTCTAAAGTTTGCAAGCACACTTGCTAGGATATACCCTATCCTAGAAAAATATGATATCATGAAAATATCAAGTGTGCTTGACTTTTGGTACACATCTAAGTTTCTTAAGGATTTTGCATTAAGTATCAACTTTCAAATTCATTTCTAATTCCATGTGTTTGTCAAATCTACCCATCATTATTCGACACATGAAATTGTCCTCAATTTCCCTTCTTGACCTCTAAATCTTAGATACCTAGGGAAACTTATCAAATTTCCTTGATTTTCAAGATATCCAATAAATTCTTATCAAATCATGGGATAACACTTTATTCAAGGACTATGAAGATATAACCAAGAGTTTTAATCCTACATCATATTCCATAATCAATCTTGTAACTTCTCATTGTCGAAACTCTCCCTTTTATGCCCATTCTCATGTACCAGTCGACTGCCCAAATGGGCAGTCGACTGCCAAACATTCCAGAGAGTTTCTGGGCTGAGGGCAGTCGACTGCCCAAATGCGACCTGATTTTCAGGTTTTCAGTTCGACTTTCAGAAATGTCATAAAAATTCTACAAACCTCCAAAAATTCTAAAATTTTGTGGGGAGATTTGTGAAACCAATATCTACTTGGGAAAAATATGTTTCCAAATAAATGTACTCCAAATCCCAAGATTGGCACGAAATCCTACTTCTAAAAAGTATCAAATGAGCTCATCCTAAAAGTGCTAATTCTCACTTCTCTTCAATGCATCCTCTTCTCCTTGATCACAACTCATTTATATCATTGAATTATATGGTGTTCCACCATTAAACCTCAATTTTATCAATTAACTCTCCTTTTTCATCTTTTCCCCCCTAAATTCTCCTTTTAATGTGCCAAATCTAGGATTAAGACTTACCTAAGTCTTCCAACCCTTTTTGACACATTTCATCTAATTTCCGAAGGGAGAAACTTTTGAGATCCAATTACCATGGACCCCAAAGGCTACTCGAGCTCCCCATTAAGCTCTTAGCCTTAGCCACCTCCCTAGGTGACTCCATCCACACTAGGCCACACCGATGTACCACCTGTTAGTGAGAGCCCTAGAGCCAATCATATGATGATTACTTTTTGGACTTATTGTATCATATTCTTGTATATATATTTCTTATATATAAAGGCATTTCTTATGGTTATTGTACTTATGTGTATTGGTGCCAAATAACTTAGTATAATAACGTCCTTGAGTAGAAGGTTCTTATCTATATCAATCGATTAGTTGAATCGATAGTGAGATGATATAGAGAACACTACTCTTAATTATTCCTAGTCAAGTATTAACATTCAAGGATAATGTTAATGCATAGAGATTAGCATGTAGGTCAACATGATGACTTGATCTCACAAGTCATGGATATGAGATATCAAGTTGACACATGGGTATACATTAGAGAATGTATACTGAATGGCCCGCCATGAGAAAGTATCATGGATCGTTATATGAGTGTCATATACTTTCTCATGTGACTATTAGTATGACTATTAGTCCTTAGACCTGAAGTCACCATAGTTCCCTACATAAGGAGTTATGTACTTTGGTTTCGTCAAACGTCACCCGTAACTGGGTGGACTATAAAGGCGATTACTGGGTATGTAACAAATTATGCGGAGGGATGTGAGTGATGTAGATGGGATCTATCCCTCCTATATGACGGGAGAGATATCATAGTCTTGATAGAGTGAGATCACTAAGTGCATGGCCATGCCCAAATAAGGCAATATGAGATATTGAGCTTATTTGATTATAGTGAGTCTACTTGGAGTTCAAGACACATAGATTGATTGGAGGATGACATGGTCTATGCTTCATATAAGATCAATCTAGATATCGACGATAGAAGGACATTGTCACATATTATGAAAGTCATAATTAGTAGTCACATTGGTGATGTTGAATCTCAACATTCTTGTAACTTGGGCAGCAATGATGTGTTGCTAGATACCGCTCATTGCTTATGTTTCTAAGAGGTTAGAAGCATTGCCAACGTTACAAGAACCTATAGGGTCACACGCAAAGAACAAATAGATGGAGAAAAATTGAAGTCAAGTTTGACTTGGCTAAATATGGAAAGTCCATAAAAGGCAAGTTTGACTTGACCCAAATCCAAATCAAGTTTGACTTGACTTGGTTCCACTTCAAGTTAGACTTGACATGGGAGAAGAAATGGAGTCAAGTTTGACTTGACTAAATATGGAAAGTCCATAAAAGGCAAGTTTGACTTGACCCAAATCCAAATCAAGTTTGACTTGACTTGGTTCCACTTCAAGTTAGACTTGACATGGGAGAAGAAATGGAGTCAAGTTTGACTTGACTAAATATGGAAAGTCCATAAAAGGCAAGTTTGACTTGACCAAAAGGCCACCTCACCTTGACTTGACCAAGTGATGACTTGGCTTGGTTCCCCCCCCATTTGAATTTGAATTCAAATTGAAAGGGGGTTAAGGAAGGCCACCTAATGGCCATTAGTGGCCATTATGGCCGGCCACTTAATGGCCATTAATGGCCATTAAGTGGCCGGCCACCATGGGAGAACAAAAGTGGGTTTTGTTTCATTTTTCCCAAGGTGTGTCTTCTCTTCTTCCTCTCCAATTGTTGGAGTTCTTCTTCCTCTTCTCCTCTTGACCGAATCCTACAAGGTGCTAGCACACCTAAAGGATTTCATCCATCTACTTTTGTTCGCGTGGATACTTCTAGAGGGACGGCACTTGACGTCCTAGAGATTCGACATCCAAAAGGGAGCGAACGGGATTAAACGGGGCACGCATCAAAGGTAAAATGTTTATCCCTCTTTAGATCTAGGAGTAGATCGGGTTTTGAAGCATGTAAACGAGCACTCGTAATTTTTTTGAAATGGCTTTCTTCGCTCGGATCCTTGCTATTGGGGCTTTCGGGGTTTCCGCGACGCGAAAAAGCGGTTTTCGTGGCCCGAAAAACCCTACAGTGGTATCAGAGCCACGAGCGAAGCTTGTGCTCGTTTTGTTTTTATTTTTTTTGTATTAGATACAAAATTTAGATAAATATTTGCTTCTGTAATTTTTCTAAATTTTAGGATTTTTGAGTAATTTTTCTCGTAGAGGCAAAGCGACGAGTGCGAAGCACTTGTAGACTTTGCCACCGAGAAAAACTTCTCCGAAACGACAAGTTTCGCCCAAATGGTTTTTGAGACAGCGGGTTAAAGCGTTGTATAATCGCAAGAAGACACTCGTGAAGGTTATTTCACGAGTAGGGGCGCTGCCCCTAACTCCGCAAGGGGCCTTGTCTCGCGATTACGCCCGAAACCCGCTTACCGGGACCGTCACGGAGTTTTGACTCGGAAAAATTCTAAAAATCAGTAGAAAAATTATATAAAATTTATAAAATTACATAATTTTGAATTATGTACTGAAGTGTGATGATCATGGCCCAAAACCCTATTTTAATTAGATTAAAATATGTGTGTAATTCATATTACGGCCTGCGTGCCGTTATTTGTGTTGTGGGTGTTGTATTGTGATTGCGACCTGCGTGTCGGTTTTTTTTATTATTTCTGTTAAAATTAGTTTAAGACTCAAATGTAACTCGAGTATAAATTTTGTAATGTACAAAATTAACGATGAAGGCAATTCTGGAGAAGACGGACTCATGGGAAGCAAGCTGACAACACATAGGGTTCTGGAAGGAGGAGCTTGGAGAAGCTGCTGCCTAGGCCCTAGGTTGACCAAAAGATCTTCTCATTGGCTTGAGAAGATCTTAGTAGGGCCATGACTAATCACACTTAATTTTCTTGTATATTTTATTTTTTGCTTATATGTATGTGATGCATGTTAGTATAGAATAGAATATACATGAGTGTATGTGATGCACATGTAATGTGGGAACCACATTTTGATGTGCACCTAGTACACATTTAGGTTAAATTAGATTTAATAAATGCCTTGATACGATGCACATCATCGATTAGATTAGATCTAAATTGAAATCAACTCGTATATGCCTAACGAGCCTTGATACCCATCACTACCATGATCATATGCGATTGTTGAATCTGCCAAAGCAGAGCAATGCATTTAATCTTGGTGGGATGCGGAGGGACAATCTTGGTCCCGCCTATCATGCTTGGGTTAGATTGAGCTCAATTAGATTGAGTAACTAGTTAGCTCAATTGGATCGAGCCTAACTATAGGCATATTCCAATAGTTGGAAAGGTAGGACAAGATCGCATTTATCAATAGTCTTGGGCGATTTAGCCAAAGCCAACTCAAGATTATTCATAAATGTTAATTCTTGATCCTATAAACAAGAGTTGCATAGAGATGTAATTGGTAATTGGTACCTACCGATCATACTAAGTCTTGGGCGATTTAGCCAAAGCTAACTCAAGGCGTAGTATGATGTGGATCTTGACCTACGAGAATTATAGTTAGTTGGTGTGGATCTAGTAATGTGGTTTTACCACATCTATGACTCGATTCTACCAAAGCCCTATAATTCAGTGGGAGCATCATTTAATTAAAGGCCTAGTTAAATGATAAATATGATACAATGGTGGATATTTATTCTCTGTATTTTATGTTGTAGATTACCATGACAAACGCGAACACTCTCTCTCTGCGATCTGTCCTTGAGAAGGACAAGCTCACTAGAGCTAATTTCCTGGACTGGTACAGGAACTTGAGGATAGTCCTCAAACAGGAACGTAAGCTGTACGTTCTAGAGCAAGCAGTTCCTGAAGCACCACCACCCTCAGCCATCCGTAGCGTTAGAGATGCTCATCAGAAGCATCAAGACGACGCATTAGATGTGTCGTGCCTAATGCTATGCTGCATGTCCTCTGAGCTTCAGAAGCAACACGAGAACATGAATGCCTACGATATGATTGGCCACCTCAAGCAATTGTATCAAGGGCAGGCAAGGCATGAGAGGTTTGAAGTGACTCAGGCCCTCTTTTCATGCAAGATGAAAGAGGGAACCTCTGTAGGAACTCACACACTCAAAATGATTGGGTACGTCGAGAACCTCGAGAGGTTGGGGTTCCCTTTGGGCCAAGAGCTAGCAACCGATCTCATCCTGCAATCGTTGCCGGAGAGTTACCGTCAATTCGTCATGAATTACAACATGAACGAATTAGACAAACCACTGCCCGAGATACTCAGCATGTTGAGAACTGCTGAGCCTAATCTCACCACTGCCAAGTCCAGTACCGTCCTTATGGTACAAAAGGGCAAGGGTAAGGGCAAGGGTAAGGGCAAGTGGAAGCCCAAAGGTAAGGGTAAGACCCAAACCAAGGGCGAAGCCAGCTCTTCACAACTCAAACCTAAAGGTGGGGTTGCTAAGGATGCTACCTGCTTCCACTGCGGTAAGACTGGGCATTGGAAGCGGAACTGCAAGGTATATCTGGAAGATCTGAAGAAGAAGAGAAGTGAGACTTCTACTTCAGGTATAAATGNACTAAGCATGACTTTGGCACCCATGCCTTAACAACTTTCTTTTGGATTTTGGGTGTCCTAGATTGTCTCATGTCAGTCCTAGACATGAGAGATACAAATGAGGGTTCCTTAGGACGGTAACCAATACCGGCCCTATTGTAAACCGCTCTTTGGGCATTTAATATCATATCTAGGGTCTTAGAGCTATTTGAGAATTTCCCAAGAATATTCTTGAGCTTCTCAACTTCACTCTTCAATGATTGGTTTTCCTCCACTAACTCATTATCATGCAAATCACTGATTTCCTCAACCTTAGAGGATTTCAAGCTTACAATCTCATGTTTCAAAGATTTAATTTCATCTTCTAGTAATTCAACATGCAAGTCATCAATGTTATCATCCCTAGAAGCTTTCAATTGATCAATTTCTAATTGCAATGCTTTAACTTTGTTTTTGGATTTCTTAAACATACTAGTTAAACATGCAATTGCTCTATAACATTTTTCAAGCTCGGGAGAAGTTACCTCTTCATCATCTGAAGATGATGAAGTCGCGTTTGAGGAGCTTGAAGATTCTTCACTGCTCTCCTCTCCAAGAGCCATGAGTGCCACTTTCCTTGTGCTCTTCTCCTCCTTCTCATCATCGGATGAACTAGAGGATGACTCATCCCAAGAAGCCTTCAAAGCTTTCTTCTTCTTCTTGGATTTCTCTTCTTTTCTTTTTGATTTCTCCTCCTTCTTAAGCTTCGGACATTCATTCTTGAAATGCCCTTTCCTACCACACTCAAAGCAAGATGCATTATTCTTATCAAGCTTGAATTGACTAGTGTTACCTCTCCTTTTGAAACGTTGGTCTCTTCGCATCATCCTCCGCACGAAGTTCGCCATTTCGGATGAAGAGGAGCCACTGCCATCTTCCTCCGAGTTTGACTCGGATTCGGAGGAGGATGAAGATGATGAAAGATCCTTCTTCTTCTTCTTCTCCTTCTTCTTCTTGTTGATCCGGTCCCCTGCAACTAAGACAATCCCCTTCTCCTTGGGGCCTTTGTTAGCCATCTCATGTAATTCCATCTCACAAAATAAATCATCTAGCTTTACAATAGATAAATCCTTGGATACTTTGTAGGCATCCACCATGGATGACCACAAAGCATTCCTTGGAAATGCTTTCAAGACATACCTCACAAGGTCGCGATTCTCGACCTTTTCATCAATTGAATGAAGTCCATTAAGGACTTCCTTGAACCGGCTATGGAGCTCACTTACCGACTCATTCTCCTTCATGGAGAAATTTTGAAGTTGATTGAGGAACAAGTCCCTCTTTGCAATCCTTGAGTCTCGGGTGCCTTCATGGAGCTCTATGATTTTGTTCCACAAGTCTTTTGCACTTGTGAAGGGACCAACCTTGATGAGTTGGTTTTTGTTCATGCCACATTGTAGAGTGACAACCGCCTTCGCGTCGGCTTCACTCTTTCTTGTTTGTTCGGCAGCCCACCGTGAAGATTCGAGTTCCTTGCCTTCATCATCCTTAGGAGGGATGAATCCCTCCTTCACCGCGAACCACGTATGGATATCCATCTTCAAATAGTATTCCATTTTTGATCTCCAATATTGGAAATCGGCGCCATCAAAGAATGGAGGTCGGGTGGTGGAGAAGCCTTCTCTCAAAGCCATCTTGTTGAAAACTCTCGGTTGTTAAGCCGTGTATAGAGCCCCTTGCTTTGATACCACTTGTTGAGAACGAGATGGCTAGAGAGGGGGGGGGGGTGAATATAGCCAATCGCTTTCTCTTTGAAAGCTTAGCAAGTTTTTACACTTGAAGTTATTAATAGCACAACGGAAGTATGGGAAACAGAACAAAACTTGCAGAAACTAAAACAAAAACCTAACTAACAGGATTAGCAAGATCGCTAACGAGGAGAGATTACAAGATTCGGGGATAACTTGCCCCTACTCCTTGGCGTGCCCTTGAGGTGGGCGATCCCTTGATCGTCGGCAGATCAAGCCCCGGTTAACACCGGATATGAAGCAACCTCCTTCTCGGTGGAGAAACCTCCCCACAGTGTGTTTCAAACAATGATATAGAATGAGCACAATGAAACAACAACAAGAAGGATCTTACTTAACCACTTAGCAAGGACAAAACACAGCAAGCTTCCCTGAGCTCCACCCAGTGGCGATCTCACGCAAACCCCCTTCTCCGTGTCTTCCCACTGTCGGACTCCAAGCCTCTTGTTTTCTCCTTCAAGCGCTCAAGTATGATGATTGCTTCTCAATAGCTTGCTCAGAATGATTGAAGAGCTCTAGAACAGCAAGCTTGTAACGCAGGAACTCAGAAGCACAAAAACTGAAGAACTGATTTTGAACTCTCCTTCTCTCGTTCCTTTTTGTTTCTCCGCCAAGCGACAGATGACCTCATCTCCTGCAGCCTACAGCTGCCTCACTGCCAACGCGCCAGCTACACTGAACCCTAACTGAACTTCCTGAGCTCCCTCAGCCAAGCTTCAGTCAGCAGCTTCAGTCCTGCATCCAGCCGTTGCAACCTGTGTGGAGAAAGGGACAAACCTGCTCCAAGGAAAGCTCTCTTTGATTTCTCCTTGAGTGTTTGAATCCTCCCCTGTTACCTGAAACATAATCAGAGCATTAGAGCAGCAAATCAAGCAGCATATCAAATATCAGAAACATACATCAGCAAATCAGATACGATCAGACGCTCTGACCACGTCTGACAGTGAAATTTGAATTAAAGTGATCGGTCACCGGACCGATCCAGGGTGTGTGGATCGGTCACTAGACCGATCCACTGCTTCGCTGGGATTCCCAGCTCTCCCAGCTATACACGCCTAATCGGTCACCAGACCTATCAGGGTGAAGCCTGATCGGTCACCAGACCAATCAGAATGGATCCTGATCGGTCACCCAGATCGATCAGGGCAGATGAACAGTTATTTTTTAATCAGGTCCAAGATCCCTGATCGGTCACCGGACCGATCCAAGACTTTGATTAGCAAGGGAACTCACTCACCGTTTGCTTCCTGATCGGTCACCAGACCGATCAGGAGCAAGACAGCAAGGAAGCAGCCTGCTCCCTGATCGGTCACCGGTCCGATCAGGAGCCACACAGTAGATTCCCAATCTCACTGTGCGCTCCCTGATCGGTCACCAGTCCGATCAGACATAGCTGGATCGATCACCAGACCGATCTACTAAGGAGCAGCGTGCCAATGTCCCTGATCGGTCACCAGACCGATCCAGTGACTCAACCCTAGCCCTCCAAACTAGGAATTCATCCACCTTAGCCCTCCAAGCTAAGGATTTTTCCATCTAACTCTCCAAGTTGGGAATTTGCACCTAACCCTCCAAGTTAGGACTTTTCACCTAGCCCTCCAAGCTAGGACTTTTCACCTAGCCCTCCAAGCTAGGACTTTTCACCCAACTCTTCCGAGTTAGAACATCATCCAACCTAGCCCTCCAAGCTAGGCACCTGACCCTCCAAGCCAGGACTTTTTCACCTAATTCTCCATGATGGGAATTTGCACCTAACCCTCCAAGTTAGGACTTTTCACCTAGCCCTCCAAGCTAGGACTTTTCACCCAACCCTTCCGAATTAGGACTTTTCCAACACATAGCCCTCCAAGCTAGGATTTTCCACACCTAACCCTCCAGGTTAGGATTTTCCAACACCTAGCCCTCCAGGCTAGGATTTTTCACACCTAACCCTCCAGGTTAGGATTTTTCCAAATCATGCCTAATCCTTAATCAGGACTTAATCATAATCACCATCATCATCATCAACCTAAACTAAAATCGTTGTCAACACCAAAACAACAATCAGGGCCAGACTGCATCAACAGGTAGAAGATCCTGAGGCAGGCCAAAGGGAGATGAACGAGGGAGTGGTAGTTACTGCCATGATGTTCTTTATTATGGGCATGATGGCAGCGCATCTATTTCATTGAGTTCGGTTAGTTTTGTGAACCAATAAGGTCTAAGTAGTCATAATACAACTTGTCATGAGGGTGATTCAACCTTATGTTCATAAACCTGATATGAATGGAGCACCATCCTAATGTTAGTAGTTGATGTGAACCTGGTACTAACAATGAGTTACCAATCATATAACATAATAGTATTAAATTTCATAAAGCAAATGATAATAATACGAGACAACGCCGATGGCTTGAGTTGGTGAAGGACTATGATTGTGAGATCTTCTACCATCCAAGGAAGGCAAACAAAGTGGCCGATGCACTCAGCCGAAAGTCAAGTGCCACCTTGATGTCCATATCTAAGTTACCCCGACCACTCGAACGAGAAATTATGAATTTTGGGGTCGAAGTCATCTCCGGACGACTTTCCACCATGACAATATCACCCACGCTATTTGAGGACATATTGGACGAACAAAATGGTGATCTGAATCTTCAGAAAATAAAACAAGAGATCCTAGAAGGAAAAGGTGATGGTTTTCGTATCGCTAAAGGGGGAGTACTCTACCTTAGGGATCGTCTATGTATTCCTAATGATCTGGAGCTTCGAAGGGAAATACTGGCAGAAGCTCACGGAACCCCTTATTCGATGCATCCAGGATCCACCAAGATGTATCAAGATCTGAAGGAGAAGTTTTGGTGGTCCGGAATGAAGAGGGATGTGGCTCAGTATGTTAGTACTTGCATGACTTGCCAGCAAGTAAAAGTAGAACACCAGCGACCCGGAGGAGTTCTACAGCCACTCGCAATTCCGGAGTGGAAATGGGAAGACATCTCTATGGATTTTATTTCAGGACTTCCCAGGACTACGAATGGATATGACGCAATTTGGGTAATGGTGGACAGGCTGACGAAGTCTGCTCACTTCCTGGCAATCAAGATGACTGATTCAATGGAGCAACTGGCTCAATTGTATGTTAAGGAGATAATCAGACTTCATGGAGTTCCCAAGACCATCATCTCAGATAGGGATGGTCGCTTTACTTCGCATTTCTGGGAGTGTGTTCAGAAGTCTCTCGTCACTAAATTGAGATTTAGCACCGCCTTTCACCCTCAGACTGATGGGCAAACTGAACGGGTGAATCATGTACTAGAAGACATGTTGCGAATTTGTGCCTTGGATTTCAAGGGGAGCTGGTGTCGATATCTATGCTTAGCGGAATTCGCTTACAACAATAGCTACCAAGCTACTATCGGAATGGCACCTTATGAAGCGTTGTACGGGAGGAGATGTAGGTCTCCGATCTGTTGGTACGAGGGTGGTGAAAAGAAGGAAATGGGGCTCACAATGGATGTTATCGACAGCACCACCCGAGCTATACAGAATATTCGACAACGGATAGAAGCTGCTCAGAGCCGGCAGAAGAGTTATGCCGATGTCCGGCGTAGACCACTGGAATTTAATGTTGGAGACTTGGTGTTCCTCAAAGTGGCTCCGATGAAAGGGGTGACAAGATTTGGGAGGAAAGGAAAACTAAGTCCGCGTTATGTGGGGGTCGTACCTGATCCTGAAAAGAGTAGGTAAGGTGGCATATGAGCTGGAGCTACCTTCAGAGATGTCGGCCATGCATAATGTGTTCCATGTGTCAACGCTTAAAAAGTGTATCCCAAATATAGACCAAGTGATCGAGCCACAGACAGTACAAGTGCAGGAGGACCTAAGCTATGAAAGCAGACCTATCCAGATCTTGGATCGGGACGTCAAGAAGCTAAGGAGTAAGGAAGTACCCTTAGTCAAGGTTCTATGGCAAAGTCAACGGTTCAAAGAAGCTACCTGGGAACGCGAGGACGAGATGAGGCGCAAGTACCCGGAGCTATTCTAAGTTCGAGGACGAACTTTCACGAGGTATGGGGGATTGTAACGATCCGGAAAATTTTCTTAATATTTCTTTAAAATATTGAGCATGATTAGATAATTTTCCGAGGTTCCTAGAAATATTAATACGAATTTTAACCTAGAAATCCATGCTTCTTCCATTTAAATTGGGGAAATAGGCACTAATGGGCCTTATATGGGCTTTCTAGTACCATGATTATTAGTAAATTTTAGGTAAAAATTTATAGAAATATAAAGGGATTTTGATGAGGAATATTAACATAATTATGGGGGAATTTTTTGGAGATTTTCGAAATATTAGGAAAATAAAATAAAAATAAAATGGAAAAATTAGTGCATGCACCAAGGATTTGAACCTTGGACCTCTTGTACAACCATGCATGCTCTAACCAATTCACCTAGCAAGGGAGTGCTATGAGGAAATGAAGTGGATTATAGTTAAGGCTTAGGAAAATGAAGAGTCACCAACCATGACTCTTCACTTACCCTCCTTAATGTGTTATAAAGAGGGGGAATGGGAGTTTCTTTCTTCTTTCCATCAAGTCCACTTTTCTTCTTCCTCCTCCCTCATTCTAGCCGAAACTCCCAAGAGGGATTCTCCCTTAGAAAAAGTTCACCTAAGGTTTCATCTCCAAGATCCAAGGCTTTTATAAGGGTACAAAGGCTAGGGGTGGTCAAGAAGCAACAAGATCTTCATCCTTCTCCCAAATCTAAGGTCTATAATCAAGATCAACCAATGTAAGACTCCCTCACCTATGGTATAATAGCTTTTCTTGAAGTTTACCATGATATGAAAGTCTTGTTTGAGATTTTATGTTGGAAAAAAAAAAGAAAAAGGCCATGAACCTAACCCTAGGTTTCGGCCACCATGGGATTTGGGTCCAAGGGAATGTTAAAAATCCCTCTCATATTTTCTAATGTGTTATCATGATGAATATAGAATAAATATAATTTTTGGGAATTTTTGGAGCACCCTAAAGACCCCTTAGGGTTTGGGACCCTCACCATGATTCTTTGGTTAGGATTGGGTCTAACCTTTCAAGTATGTACCTTGGGTATCCCTATGATTCAAGGGGAGGTTGAAGGTAATTTGTGTGAATTTTCACAAAGCTTTGTGACCCTATAACGTTCGGCCAAGAAGGGTTTTAGGGCAAAGAGTTAGGGCTTACCTCAAGTAAAGGTCTTAATGGCTCCTATGGTATGGTATGGAAGGAGTTAGATGTTTAATTGGAAATTCTATGAATTTATGCATGCACCCATGGCCCCTCATATGTTTCGGCCAACCCTAGAAAATAGGGCTTGGAGTTAGGGTGAACCCTAATCATGAGCCTAAATGGCTTCTTATGGCCCTATAGGTAACGTATGGTTGTTACTTTTTCTTATGCTACCTTACATGTAATTGAATGATGGAACTCCTTCCTTATAGGTTTCGGCCAAGCAAGATAAATAGGGTTTGGGAGGAGTTAGGGTTTGAAGAATGATGGTTTATGGGTTATTATGAAGTATATATAAAGGTTCAAGCACGTGGTAGAAATTAAGTTACCTATAACCCTAATCTTAAGCACCATGTTTAATGTTTGTATGTTTATGATTGGATGTCATGCTTTAGGGTTTATTCAGGAATGTCTTATGTTCTATTCCATGCACTTGGATAGTATGTAGCATATTTATGGAAGTTCTATCTATGTATGCTTGTGAGAGATACCATGCTCATGGATGAAATGCAATGCTTACCTTATGTATCATGACCATGCAAGCTCCATGGATTAGGAAAATAGTTTATGTAAGTATATCATGTTCAATGAATATAATGCCATGCTTACCTTAGATGCCATGATTATGCAAGCACTAGGAATAGGAATGATGTTTTATGTCAGCATGCCATGTTTTATGAATAAAGATGCATGCCGAGTTTTATGAATGACAATGCATGCCATGTTTTTATGGATGAAGATGCATGCCATGTTTTATGAATGATAATGCATGCAATGTTTTTATGAATGAAGATGCATGCCATGTTTTATGAATGAAGATGCATGCCATGTTTATGAACGAAGATGCATGCTATGTGTTATGAATAAAGATGCATGCCATGATGTATGAATGATGAAGCATGTGAAGTATTTTACTTTATGAATGTGCTTGTACCGGACCGAAGTATGGGTCCAAGGGATGGGCACCTTAAGAATGCCCCGGTTCTGGACTACCGACTATGCTGTCCTCGGTTCTGGCACTACCGAAGCTGTGCAACAAGGATGGGCACCTTAAGAACACCCCGGTTCTGGGACTACTGACTATGCTGTCCTTACCCTAGTAGGTCGAGGCTCGCTACCTCGTATTTACTTAGGGATGCGCGCTTATGATGTATGTATATGGTACAAGCCGGGGACCCCCAATGATGTTATGATTATGTTTAAGTATTTAAAAGTATGATTTTAAAAGATAAGCATCCTTATGTATATGCATTAGGCTCATGCATCCATTCATGTTATGCTTTCTGCCATGATAGTAATATCTTATGTTTATGTTCATGTCAAGTATTATGCCATGCTATGAAGGTTTATTATGTTTAAGTTCATGCCAAGTATTATGCCATGCTATGAATGTTTATTATGTTTATGTTCATGCCAAGTATTATGTCATGCTATGAATGTTTATTATGTTTATGTTCATGCCAAGTATCATGCCATGCTACTAATGTTTATTATGTTTATGTCTATGCCAAGTCTTATGCCATGCTACGAATGTTTATTATGTTATGTTTATGCCATGTATTATGTCATGTTAAGAATGTTTATTTTGTTATGGTTATGCCATATATTATGCCATGCTAAGAATGTTTATTAGGTTTATGTTCATGCCATGTCAAATATATGCTATGTGATTCTAGATGCTTATGTTCTAAGTAGAGCACCAAGTATGTTTATGTTTCATGTGCTCATTCTTAAGTGATGAATGGTTTTTAGTGAGTAGGAAAGAGTCTTACTAAGCCTGTGTGCTTATAGTCTTATTTCCTTATACCGCAGATCACGCAAGGGGACTGTAAGGAAGCAGCAGGAGGGCAAGAATGCATGTGTGTGGTAGTGACTTGGCCAAGAAAACAATATGTTTACTCGTCTTATGCTAGAACTTTACCTTTACTATTTATGTGCTTGAATGGTGACTTATGTGACTCTATGACATGATGCTAAGTATGACATGATGCTAAGTATGACCTGATGCTAAGTATGATATGATATGATGCTAAGTATGAAGTTAATATGCCAAGTTCTCATGTCATCATGTTAGGAGTGGTAGTAGGTGCAGGTAGGTGTAAGTTTAAGGTTTTTCCGCTGCATTATGAGGTTCACCTGCCCTACTCATGTTAACGTAACGCCGCTTTATGGAAAGAAAAAAAAAAGCGGGTGTTACACTGCAGGTGACAGGGAAGGATTCAAACACTCAAGGAGAAGTCAATGGAGGCTTTCCTTGGAGCAGGTTTGCCCGTTTTCCATCTCAGGTTGCAACGACTGGAGCTGCAGACTGGAGCTTGGCTGAGGAGAGCTCAGGAAGTCCAGGGAGGGCTCAGTGGTAGCTGGCGTTGGCTGGGAAGCAGCTGGAGGCTGCAGGAGATGCTGTCACCTGGTGCTGAGTGGAGAAACAAAAGGGCGGAAGAAGGCTTCGTTGAAGCAGAGTTCCAGGGTTCTAGAGTTCGCGAACTGAGTTCTTGCTGCGCCTTTGTGTTCTCCACATCTTGCTTGCGTGTTCTGAAGTTCCATCATCTTGTGCAAGCAACTACAATCTGTGAAGCAACCATTCATTACTTGAGTGCTTGAAGGAGGGAGCAAGAAGCTCCGAGTCCAACAGCGAGAAGACACGAGGAGAGGGCTCTTGCGTGAGATCGTCGCTGGGTGGAGCTCTGAGGGAGCTTGCTGTGTTCTTGTCATTGCTAAGTGCTAAGTAAGATCTTTCTTGTTGTTTCATTGTGCTTAAACATATATCTGTGATTGAAACGCTGTGGAGAGGTTTCTCCACCGAGAAGGAGGTTGCTTTCTATCCTGTGATAACCGGAGCTTGATCTGTCGACGATCAAGGGATCACCACCTTAAGGGCACGCCAAGGAGTAGGGGCAAGTTATCCCCGAACCTTGTAAACCCTCCTTGTTAGCGATCTTGCTAGTTGTGTTTGTCTGCCTTCGTTTTCTATTTTTGTTTTCTGCACTGCTTTGTTTCCATTGTTTCTTCCGCTGTGCTACTGATAAGGTTGAGTGCAGAAATTTGATAAGTGCCAAAGGTCAAAGTGTTTGGCTATATTCACCCCCCCTCTTTAGCCATCAGGGTTCCAACAACCTTAACCCATCCTAACACCCAATTTAAGGTACTGATCATAAACTTCTAAGGTTCCTATCAACATGAAAATGACAAAGAAACAAGAGTAATTGATTCATACAACATGCATATAATACATATTCTAACACTAGGAAGTATTACCAAGGAACATGACATCTTTAACTCTTTTTTTTTCTTCCCATCTATCATGGCATAATGCAACATGGATACCTTTAATTCAACCCTAATTCACATATATTCTACTGATCAAAACATTTAGATAGGGTTATCATGACATAAAAACACAACACAACCTCACACAACTCATACAATATACATACTTTGAGTATCCTACTACAAAGGGGCATTATTAAGTGAGGTAGTGACCTTAACCCATCCTAAAACCCAATTTAAGAAACTGATCAGAAATTCCTAAGGTTCATATCAACATGAAAATGACAAAAACAAGAGCAATTGGTTCATACAACATACATATAATACATATTCTAACACTAGGAAGCACTAGTAAGTAACATGACATCTTTAACTCTTCTTTTTCTTTCTTTTTGGCCCTTATTTAGGGTATTAACCCCACGTGGTCAGAGGGGAAATATGGCCTAAAATTATATATAAAACCTCAAACAAACATTAACATGGAATTAAAAGATTAGCTAGTCAAAAGAACCCAAACATCTTCTTGTGGCCAAAAAGTCTATGGCTTCATGAGAGCCTTGGCCTAAACCTTTAAGGGTTTGCTTCATCTTTTTTTTTCATCATAACTCATAACTTAACATCAAGAAAACATTGGAGTCATTAGATAGCATCAAACACAAACCTAAGCCCTAAATCTCATGTTGGCCGAAACTTGCCTATAGGGAAACCTTCACGATTTTTGCAACACATTGCCAAAAACATACAAGAACATGAATCAAAAACATATATAACTAATATGTTGCAGGTGAGGGGAGTCTTACCCTTGTCGTCTTGGTTATAAACCTCGAATAGAGAAACAAAAGGAAACTTTCTTGACTTTAGAGTACTCCTTTTCCTTGTAGCCTTGTAGAAGAACTTGGGTATTCAAGAGGGAGACCTCTTGTGAAGTTTTCCAAGAGGAAAACCCCTTTGGAATTTCGGCCAAGAAGGAAGAAGAGAGGGGAGAGGAAGGGCCTTGGTGGAAGAGAAGAAGAGAAAAGTAACTTAAGCCTCTTCACTTCTCATCCCACCTCTTTATACTAAGTGAAGGGGGCAAGTGAAAGGGCATGATGCCTCCTCTCATGGTGACTCTTCACTTCCCTTATCCTTACACCTATCTACAATTTCCTTTATCCTCCTAATAGCACTCCCTTGCTAGGTGAATTGGTTACATATACATTCTTAAGGCTTACAACATCTCTAAGGTCCAAGGTTCAATCCTTGGCACCTACATCATTATTTTTTTTATTCTTTTGCAAGCCCATCTAAAGTTAGGCCCATTACAACCTTTAAGGATTTACCATGATAAGAAAATTTATTCCATAGGAGAGAAGAGACTTGATTGATTTTTTATCAAGAATTAAAATATGATTTTAACCATGATATAAAATCAAACTTGGCATGATGGAATAAGTTATTCCATATTTGAGAGGCTTGATGGTTGAGAGACCACTATATAAAGGGCCCAAGGCAAGACTTTGGGGATAATCATAGAGATGAAGGCATAGGCTCTCTCCCTCTCTTTCTCTCCTTCTCTTCTCCTCTTCTTGCCGTACGCCAACCAGCCCCAAGAAGGAGCACCAGCCGGCCGCCCCTGCCCTTTCCCTACCGACCACCACCTGCTGCCGGAAGAAGGTGCTGCCGGAATTAGAGTTTGTCGCAAGGATCTTTTTGCCACAAGCCTCTTCTTTTGCTTTGCTGGAATTTTGATTCCGGTCATCCTTCTCTTGGTTTTTCTCGTCGCGTTCTCGGAGAATCTAGTAGTTCTCGAGAACACGAAACTCGTGGCTTTGCGAAGTCATCCCGAAGATACTCGGCGTGGACGCGAATAGAGGCGGAGCTTCCAAGGGACGCTTATGGTTGGATCTCGTCCCTTTCTTCGAGTTACGCGAGGTAATACGTAAAATAGTTTATATTTCTGCAAAATTTTAAATATATGATCATGTCTACACAAGATAAAATTGCATGCTTAGATGTGTGGTTAAATAATTTGAGAAATTATTTATGCTAAACCTTCCGCTGCACGTAATTAATTTTAAAATTACGAACCCGCATCTATGTCAACAGGCACCCGATCCCAACAGTGGTATCAGAGCCGAGGTTTGTGTTCGACATAATCATATAATTGTTTTGCGGAAAGCTTTATCATGATCTCAATTTTGGAAAATTTTCAATTATGGAAACTTTCCAATTATGGCAAATTTTCGATTTAGGAATTTCAAAGTTTGAAAATCCTCATGAAATTTCACAAACTTTTGAAATATCTCTGTTTTTGAAATTTTATGATAATTGCGAAAGCTTTTCATTTTTGGAAACTTTCCAATTTTGGAAAAACGTAAGTTTTCTTTGTACCAGAAACTTACAATTATTCTGAAAATCTTTTATTTTTGGAAACTTTCCATTTATGGAAAGCTCGCAATTTTGGGTACTTTATTTCAAGAAAGTCTAGACAAATTATGGGAATATTAATTGGCATTTAAATTTATAATTGGAAATTAAATTATTTACAAAATTTTTTATTTTGGATTGAGCCTCGGGGAGCCGTCCAATTTAAAGTTAGTTGTTATAATTAAATTTCCTAAATTGAATTTAAATTGTCGAATGTTTAATTTAGATTGAGCCGCGGGGAGCCATCCAAATTAAGTCATTGATATTAATTTTCCATAAATAAAATATGTGATCAAATCTTGGAAATTTTTGAGGTGATTCTCAAACGATAATTTCTTTATTTGATTTATGAGGTGATGCTCTTACATGTAACGCCCGCTTTCATACATGTGCATATGTAACATCTTAATGCAGCGGAATAACTAGTACTTAAATCATATACACATGTCTGGGCTATTGACAGGCCCAAAATATACTAATTAATTTGTCACGAAATGTATGGGCTCATCAAATTTAAATATGAATAAAATGCTGGAACCCTTTTTACAATCCAAAGTATGAAAGTGTAATATAGGGGCCACAGGTCGTATTTTTCTCGGGGCTAGTTGATATAGTTTGATTCGTGCTCGTATTTATGTGTGTCGTTTGTGTTTTCGGGTTTCAAATAGAAATTTGGGTTCGGGTTAAATCCGAAACGGAAAACATGATGCAAAGGATCAACCAAAAGGATAGCTTACTATGAAACTCAACAAGTAGTAACAATGGTTAACTCAATCAATGGAAAACTAAATCAAGGCACTAAAGCAATTTTGGAAGCAAACGAATCTGATTTCAATTGTAAAATGCCACTGCAAATTAGATGGAGCTTCAAGATTTACAACATTCAAACCGAAACATTCATTTGATACAAAATGCATGCAACCAAACTTGATACTAAATCATGCAAACTTATGTGCCACTAATAAAATCTGATGCAGAATTTCTTACTGATCGGTTCAGCGATATTAACTGCAGGAATGAATATAGACCTGCTGAACAAATCGAACGCAGAACAAGCTATCAAGTTCACAAATCTAATGGTTAAGAAAACATTCATCAACTCTATCAGAATTGCTGGATACATAGTTTCAGAAACTGAAATTTGCAAAATTTTAGAACAAAACAATTGGAACACAACTGACATCAACTAATTTGTTGGGGGTTTCGTTTTATATGCACTTCAGAAGCTATGACACAAATTCGCAGCAAAGAACCTGACCATTTAGCAGCTAACTGAATGCAAATGATGAGAGCAGAATTGCAGAAATTTTCAGCAGGCGATACATGTAAAATTCAGCAACTGAATTGGATACAAAAACCAAACAAGACCACTAAATTCGAATGCAATATAGTTCCCCTCAGATCTTACTGATAAAAACTTCAGCCAATCCAAACTAAAACAATGCAGAAATGTGATTAAAGCTCAATTCTAACTGATCAGTAAGCTGTGAAAACAATTGCAGCTATTGATGGAATGTCAGACTTCAGAAATGGGATGCAGAGGGAAAACCAGCAAACAAGGCTCTCTTGATACACAATTTCAGAACTAATACTCGAAAGATATCTGATGGATTGCAGGGAATGAAATTGGATGGCAGACTTGGCAACCGAAATGCAGAAAACCGAATTAGAATGCAACATGTGCAGGAAATTTCAGAAGTGAAACAAACATCTGCTAATTGTAAAAAAATTTATGGAAAATTCAGTAACTACAACTTGAAATCCAGCAGGGATTAAACAAGACAAAAATTGAGTTGGAATAAGCTTAAGAATTCGAAACTGAAATTTTCAGAACTAGAGCAAAAAGCTGATACGCATAAATAAATTGGCACGCAAAGAATTGAACTAAAATTAACTGAAATTAAACACAACTATCCACTAGATAAGTTCCTAACTACTCAACTTAAAGGATTAAAGCTAGATTACGCATGAAACAATGTAATAAACCAAGTTAACCAAACTGAAATTCGAAAACAACAACTAAACTACAGCAGAAATGAAATTTACAACTAATAAACGAGATTAACTAAGAAATCTAAACATCGATCTCTTCCCGAGCTCGAATGCTTCTTGGTCGTCAAGCAAGAGTGAGCCTTGGACCCGCAAGCTCAGCAAATCAATGGAGAAACGACCTCTGCGAAGCAACTCAGCTCACAGTCTGTGCCAAGCTGAATTGCCAATCGATTTCTTCAATCTTGCCTTGTCCAACCGCGCGGATAATGTGGAGATGAACCAAACACTCCAGGGAACCCCTCTGGATAGCTCGGATGGATGGAGGGTGGATCAAAATCGAGATTGAAGCAATGAAGGACAGAGTTGCGGAAACCTCGCAACAACTCTGTTTTGGCCAATTCGGAGCTGGAAATTCACCGAAGCAACTCCCCAAGGATCTAGCACTCGATCTAGGTCAGAAATCGAGGGGTCGCGCCCCTTGAATTGAAGAAATTAGCTAAAACCTAAGAAGAAACGAAGAAGATGACTGTAGCAGCGGAGACGCGACCAGGAGAAAGGCTGGGGAGTTTCTGATTAAATAGAAACAAATGGACGGCTCAGATTGATTTGATGAAATCCAACGGTAGATCTTGATCTGATTTGAGCCAAACTTTTATGATGATGATCTGGGGTCAGGATCTGCCTTGTGGTAGCTCGGATCCTCCAGATATGCAACGGATGGTCCAGATCAACTCTATCTGTGAATGGACGCTCTAGAGCCCTCCTTGCTTGATCCAACGGCTGATCTTGATCTGATGGGGATGAAACCTTCAGATCTTGATCATTGAGCTTGATCAACCCTAACCCTAGCTCGGATTGCTTCAGATCGTCCCGGATGGCTCAGATCTAGCCGCTCTTGAATCGGACGACCCGGATTAATCGTAGGCTTGATAATTCGATCCGGTTCACATCCGACTCAAGTTTGACCCAATATGCCCTAGGTCTAGGATCCTTTCATGCCTACAAAAATATATCAGAAAATTAGTGGCCAAATAATCCAAAAATTATGTAATTTTGCAATTAAGTCCAAAATAAGAGGAAATCCTAAAACCTAGGGTAAAATCACAAATAAGCAATAAAAACATAGGTCAAACATGGATTTTAACATCTAAAATAATCACAAAAATGGTACTTATCAGCTATCATTCATAGACATGGTAACATTATACTTAACATATTACTAGCATACCTAGCATCATGACATCAACTTTCCATAACTTATTCATAAGCATTTCAGGTAACATGTTATCAGCATGCATAGCATCATGATATCAACTTTCCATGACTTATTCATAAGCATTTCAGGTAGCAAGTAATTTATCCATAACTTCACGTATGGTAGGTTGTTTCTTAGACATAATTATCATAAGTCGAGCATAACCCAAAGTAAGCATTGTCAGATCATAAAACATGCAATAAGTGAAATGAGAGGGTTTCTTGGCCATGTCACTACTACACATCCATGTTCTAGCCTCTCCTGCTGCTTCCCTTAGAAATCTCTTGCTTGATCTGCGGTATAAGAAAATAAGACTATAAGCACGGAGGCTTAATAAAACCCTTTTCCTACTCACAAAATCCATACGTCGTATAAACATGAACATCATGCTTCAATCCTACATATCATAGCATACTTCTTATCATGAACATCTACACAATCATGGCATCATCGTTTTAGCATAAACATAAATAAAATCATGGCATCCGAATTTAGCATGTACATAGATATTGTGGCATCATACTTAAACATGAACATAAATGAAATCATGGCCTCATATCTTAGCATGAACATAAACATAATCATGGTATCATAATTAACATGAACATAAACATAGTCATGACATCATAATTAACATGAACATAAACATATCCTAGTTAACATGAACGTAAACATAATCATGGCATCATAATTAACATGAACATAAACATATCCTAATTAACATGAACATAAACATAATCATGGCATCATAATTAACATGAACATAAACATAGTCATGACATCATAATAATCATGAACATAAACATATCCTAATTAACATGAACATAAACATAATCATGGCATCATAATTAACATGAACATAAACATAGTCATGGCATCATAATAATCATGAACATAAACGTATCCTAATTAACATGAACATAAACATAATCATGACATCATAATTAACATGAACATAAACATAGTCATGGCATCATCATCAACATGAACATAAACATAGTCATGGCATCATCATTAACATGAACATACTTTGCATTATCGTACTTTGCATAAACATACTTTTCATAAACATACTTTTCATAAATATAATGCATAACATGAATGTATGCATGGGCAAATGCATATATCATAAGGATGCTTAGTTTAAAATCATACTTTTCATTACTTAAACATAATCATAACATTCATTGGGACCCTGGCTTGTTCCACATTCATTCATCATATGCGCGCATCCCTAAGTAAATACGAGGTAACTAATCTCGACCTACTAGGGTAAGGACAACTTCATCGGTAGTCCCGAACTGTAAGGACAGCTTCATCGGTAGTCCCGAACCGTGGACAACTTCATCGGTAGTCCAGTACCGTGGACCTTATTCAGGTCCGGTACAAGCCCATTCTTAAAAATAAAATACTTTCACATGCTTCTTCATTCATACAACATTCATCATACAACATTCATTCATTCTTAATGCTTAACATCATCATTATGCCTTATAGGCATGAATCTTATCTTCATTCATCATTTTCATTCGATATCATCATTATGCCTTGAAGGCATGAACTTTAACTTCATTCATCATTTTCATTCATAACATGTCATGCGTACATATCATTCATAAATCATGGCGTACATTCATATTATTCATAAATCACGGCATGCATACATATCATTTCTAAATCATGGCATACCTACATATTTAGCATCTTGATTCATAAAAACATGCATGGTCATGGTACATGGAAAAACATGCCTAGGTCCTTTTGTACATGATACATTTCCTTAGGTTCATGGCACATGTCTAAACATTTATGAATCATCATTACAAGTGACCTAACATATAATTCTTGACACATAAGCTAGGGTTTTCATTGGCATAAAATTCTTCCAACATACTTAAGCATATACATACATCATAGCACCCTATAAACATGCATTCTTGTGGTCTTAACCCACTCCAAATCCTAGGTTATGGCCTTGGCCGAAAACCCTAGGGAACCCTAGGTCCATGGAACAATTCATATAGGTCACAAATGACATCCCATACAACATAAAATGCTATAGAAAACCTTTGATCCCATAGCTAAGGCCAACCCTAATCCCTTAGCCTTAGATTAGCCCTTGGCCGAAACCTAAAGGCCCATGAAATTCATAGAGAAATTATTATAAAATCCAATCACTATCCATCATGTCATAGGGGAAACAATTTAAACATGTTGAAGGGTTAGATCAAGTTCCATCCATAGTTTAGGGGTCTTGGCCGAAACTTGGAGGAGCCATCTATCATGCAAAAATTCACATTAATCACCACTAACATCACTTACATCATAAGGAGACATAAGAACTATCATTAGAGAGTTAAAACTAGTCCTAGCCCTAGAAACCTGGAAGGGCCGAAACCCTAAGTCCCCTTTTCATGGATTTTTCAACTTGGATCTCAAACAAGATGCTTATATCATGACCCTATCAAGAAAAACCATTACACCACAGGTGAGGGGGTCTTACCTTGGGTTATCTTGATTTTTAGACCTTAAAAGGGAAGATGATGAAGGCCTTGTTGTCCCTTGATCACCCTTAGCCCTTTGCAACCTTATAAAAACCTTGGATCTTGGAAGAGAAACCCTTTTGTGAAGCTTTTCCAAAGGGAAACCTCTCCTTGAGGTTTCGGCTAGGATGAGGAAGGAAGAAGAAGAAAGGTGGAATTGATGGAAGGAAGAAAGTAACTCCCAAGCCCCCTTTTTATAGCACATTAAGGAGGGCAAGTGAAGAGTCATGGTGGATGACCATTCATTTTCCCTAAGCCTTAACCACAATCCACTTCATTTCCTCATAGCACTCCCTTGCTAGGTGAATTGGTTAGAGCATGTATGGTTGTACAAGAGGTCCAAGGTTCAATCCTTGGTGCATGCACTAATTTTTGTATTTTATTTTATTTTATTTTATTCCCTATTATTTCGAAAATACCTTAAAAATTCCACCATAATTATGTTGATATTTCTCATTAAAACCTCTTTATATTTATATCAATTTTTACCTCAAATTTACCAATAATTATGGTACTAGGAAGCCCATATAAAGCCCATTAGTGCTTATTTTTTCCAATTTTTATGAGAAAACATGGATTTCTAGGCTAAGATTCGTATTAATATTTCTAGGTTCCTCGGAAAATTACCTAATCATGCTCAATATTTTAAAGAAAATATTATGAGAATTTTCCGGGTCGTTACATTACATATTATTGTCTCCAAAATTAATTAGAAAAATTGTTTCCTATAGAGTATATTTCCTTAAATAAGATTTTCAGGAAAATAATATGTGGTTGAATTAAGGGAATCTGTCTCTTAATTTAATAAGATTTGATTTAGAGAAATCAAAGTCTTAAACATATTATTTCCGAAATTGATTATGATAATTCAGGAAATTGTTTCCCAAAACAATTACTTGAATAAAGTATGAAATTAGAATTAGGAAATCCGGTTCCTAATTCAATTAATGAGACTTGATAAATTAAGTCACATACATACTTTATTAAGGAAATCGTTAGAACATGACATAATTATATGTCATGAATGTGCATAAAAGGAAAAGGATGAGACCCAAAACCCCTTACAAAATATTAAAGCCAACACCTTCCATTAATATGGTTAGAACCGGAGTTTTGTTTCTCGTTTGGGTTGATGGACACATCCATGCCCAGCTTGAACCTCAACATGTTCAAACCATGGAATTAGTTTATGATTAATATAGTTGGAGTCAGAGGTCAATCCTTAGTTTTGGTTGTTGGACACATCCAAACCTAACTAAACGATTGAATGAGCTCCAACCATATTAAAACTATTTCTTGATTAATGGGTCAGCCTTAAGCTTGGAGCATCGATTTGTTGTGCCACAGCCAAGGTCGATGTAAAGAGAGGTGCAGTTGGGTGTTATGTATATTGTTGCATACTTGTTAATGAGTTAACAACCCAATGATTTATGCAAACATTCAATTAGTTGATAGCATAATGTGATAGTTACATATGTATAATATGTAATCGGTATAATTACCTACCTTCATAGCTAAGAATAACTTGATGGACTCTGGCCATGGTTGTTCTTATCTATGGTTGGATATCAACCTATTTGGTGATGTTCCTACAATCTCTCGAATTGATAAAAAGGGTTATTCAATTCGAAAAATAAATAGGATTTAATTAGTATATATTGATGCATTCTTTATCATTATCATCACATAACCTCAATTTGTATTTCTAGGATAATCACCTGATCATCTCTTCTCTGAATTTGCGTTCCATTTTGGACACCAATAAGCTGACTGGGCCAAACTTCATGGACTGGCTTCAAAACCTGAGGATAGTCCTCAAGGCAGAAAAGCTTGCTTATGTCCTTGAAGAACAACTTCCCAACCATCCTCCTGAAGATGCAACTCCAGACCAGTTAGTGACCTATCAGAAACATGTGGCCGATTCTGAACTTGAGAGTTGCATCATGCTGGCCGCTATGGTACCTGAGCTACAAAAGCAGCATGAGCATATGGATGCTCATACCATCGTCTTCCATCTTCATGAGCTGTTTGACGAGCAGGCGAGATCCGAATGGTTTGAGGTCTCCAGACTCCTCTTCACGATGCAGGAAGGCACTTCTGTTTCACAGTTTGTGTTGAAGATGTTGGGGTACATTGAGCGACTAGGCACACTCGGATTTGCAATGGATCACGAACTAAGTATTGACTTAATTCTGCATTATTTTCCCAAGAGTTACTCACAGTTTGTGATGAACTATCAGATGAACAAACTGGAGACTACCATTCCTGAGTTGCTTAACCTGCTGAAGATTGAAGAGCCTTCTGTAAAACAGGATCAGAAGACGATACTGTTAGTTGGTGTAACACCCCGAAATTTCACCATGAATAATATTATGAATTCCTTATAAAATATTATGTGGATAATATTGTGAATTCATGATGAAATATTATTATGGAAGAATATGAAATATTATCATGAAATGTTATGAAATATTATGAATTCATGAATATGAGATGTGATAGACTTCATGAAATATTATCATGAAATATTATGAAATATTATGAATTCATGAATATGAGATGTGATGGAATTCATGAAATATTATCATGAAATATTATGAAATGTTAAGGAAATTCATGATATTATTATTGTTATGAAATTTCATGATGGGTTTGGCTTAAGGGGTTGGATATGGATTAGTGCAAAATAAAATAAAAAGAAGAGGTGGAAAGGAGGAAGCAAGGATTTGAACCTTGAACCTCCTAGTTGCACTCTCCATGCCTTAACCACTACACCAAGCATTGTTTCTTGTTGAGAGAATAAGAAACATGCTTGTTAAGTGTGTAAGAGTGAAGAGACATGTCTTTTCATGAGAAAAGTATAAATAGGTGGAAGTTGGAGCAACTTCCTTCTCTCCTTTTCTTCTTCCTCTTCATCTTCCAAAACCGAGACCCCCTTTCTCCCTTCCCCTTCCATTTTCGAAAACAAGATCTAGGGTTCTAGCCCTAGAAAAGTTGGAAGGAAGAAAACTCTCCAAAGACCTTGTCACTACTAAGTTCAAGAAGGCTTAGAGGAAGATTCCAAGAGAAGGATTCTCACTCACCCTCCAAGTGTAGGGTACCTTACAATTTAAAGAGAAGAGTAAATTCAAGCGCAAGGATGTAAGCATCCTCTCGCCTATGGCATAATTGTTGTTGAACGTTTGTTGTGTGCATTCCTTTGCAAAAAAATCACAAGACTTCCCTTAGGAAGTTTCGGCCACCCCTTGTAAGGGGTCCAAGTGAAGTTTTCTTTGTCAAATCTTGATACATGCTAGTGCCCTAGGGATTTTAGACCCATAGGTGTTGTTTCCAAATTTTTGGGAGAACAAAACACTAGGGTTTCCCCTTGGGAGACTTTCGGCCACCCCCTTGGAGGGAGGCCTTGATCCCTTTGGTTATAGGAATACATTCCTTAAAACTTAATGTAAATGTGTATGGGTTTTCTTAATGGTGTTATGTACAAAATTCTAGGGTTACCCCTTGTTTAAGTTTCGGCCAAGACCTAGAGAAGGGATTAGTGAGGGTGGAATTATCCAAAAGTTTATCCATGTTTAATGTATGGTATGATATTGTATACAAGATGTTTGTATAATTGGTTGTGCGAGAATTTGGTGCCAAAAAACCAAGCCTACCCTATCCTACAACTTTCGGCCCAAGAGGATTGAATTAGGGTTTTGGGTTGTTTGTTATCCTAGGATGAGTAAATGGTTAGTAGTGTAGGTAAGGTGCTTGGATAAATATTTGTGTGAAGATTGGATGTCAAAAACCTAGCCTACCCTACCCTTACAATATTCGGCCAACTTAGGAAGATGAGGGTTTAGGGATGATTGATTTACCTATGATGAACATTAGGGTTTAGGAAGGTGGAATTATTTTATGTGATGTGTATGTGAATTGATATGAGATGTATATGCATGAGATGATTAAATGAGATGTGTGATTGAAATGTACGAATTATGAGGCATGTATGAAATATGATGAATATATGAACATGTATGAAAACATGATGCATGTATGGATGACATGTGATGTATGAACATGGATGACATATGATGTATGAACATGATGTGGTTGATAATATGCCTAAAAAGGAGATACTCTATTGAAACTGGGATCAAGAGCACCCGAATGCGTGGTGTGTCCCTAGGGGATCAAGAGCACCCGAATGTGTGGTGTGTCCCTTTGAGAAGTGATTAAGAGTACCTTTAGGCATATACATATATGAGTAATTGCATGATAAATTACTTTACTTTGAAAAGTTGTGTACCCGACTCGGAAGGGGGTCGTTAAACAAATCCAATGAGCATGTTAAGGTCATGGCATTGGTAGGACGGAAGGGTCCTGCTCTAATTAGATTGGTGGCTCGCTACCCCAATTTATTAGGGAACGCGCATGATGTGGTACTACAACTGGGCCCTGGATGATGATATGATATTTTAAAGTACTTACCATTATGGAACCTTTTTGAAAAACATTTCTCATCATGTGATCTTGTTCCGTAAAGTACTTAGAGATAAATTGATGTGATGTTTATGATGCTTTGATGAGATGCTTATGGTGCTGATAATTCTATCTGATTACTGTGTACATGATATGATGTATTGATATGGATTTTGCGAGTAGGCCCGGATTCTTACTAAGCATGTTTTACTTACTAGTTCATGTTGTTTTCTTATGCTGCAGATAGCGGTAAGAAATACTTGAATTAAAGGAAGAGGCAGAGGGAAGGCTAGAGGATGTGTGTGGTGATGGCTCGGGAAAGGATGAAAGATTCTATCTACCTTAGTTTGTCTAGAATCTAACTGCTTCCGATAAAAGATTGAAATTGTATTGCTATACTCTGAATATATGATGATTGTGACTACTCTACTGTTAGAGATATGGAACCTAAGTCATGTTAGATAATACTATTATTAATGTCTAAATTCCTATAGTATGCATGCTCAGTAAAATGCTAGATGTTTACTATTTTCGGTTGCTTATGAATGTATGGACCCGTAACCCCGCCTTTAGGGTAGATATAAGGTCGGGCGTTACAGTTGGTTCCTCAAAGAAAGGATCTAAGAGGAAGCCCAAAGAACAAAATAAGGGAAGGAAGAGAAAGGCCAAAAAGATTGAAAAGGCACCAAAAGGCACTTGCCATCACTGCGGCAAGGAGGGCCACTGGCGAAGAAACTGCAAGGTTTATCTTGAGTCCTTGAAGAAGAAGGCATCCGATGCTCCATCCTCTTCAGGTATCTTCATTATTGAATGTCACTCTATTACCTCGGACACCTGGGTACTTGATACTGGGTGTAGCTCACATATATGTAATGACATACAGGGGCTAAGGAATAGAAGAAGACTCGTCAAGGGAGAAGCGAATTTGCGAGTTGGAAATGAAACAAAGATTGCTGCTGTTGCCATCGGAACATATTTGCTAAAGCTCCCTACTGGACTTGTCTTAGAATTGGATAATTGTTATTTTGTTCCTTCATTAATAAAGAACATTGTATCTATTTCATGCAAGAATGAAAAGGGTTATCATTTAACTTTTAGTAACAATTGCTGTTACATAACTTTAAATAGTGTTCTTTATGGGATCGGAACTTTATGCAATGGTATCTACACGTTAGATTTATCCGGTGACGTTTTCAATATCGAAGTTAGCAACAAACATGCTCGAATAGATAATCAAATAGACTCCTATATGTGACATTGTCGTCTTGGCCATGTAAGTAAGAAACACATGACCAAATTACACTGATGTGGAATTCTGGAATCATTTGAACCCGGTTCATTTGATACATGTGAATCATGCTTAAAAGGCAAGATGACCAAAATTACCCTTTTCCAAAAAAGGTAAACTAGTGGGAGAATTGCTTTGTTTAATACATACTGATGTATGTGGACCAATGCCAACTCTTGCACAAGGAGGCTATAGCTACTTCATTACCTTTATCGATGATCACTCACGATTCGGGTATGTGTTCTTAATGAAACACAAATCTGACGCTTTTGAGAAATTCAAAGAGTTCAGAAGTGAAGTAGAGAAACAGCTTGGCAAAAGTATTAAGATACTTTGATCCGATCAGGGTGGTGAATACTTAAGTCAAGAGTTTCAAGATTATCTTAGGGACAATGGGATATTGTCTCAATGGACTCCGCCATATACACCATAGCATAATGGTGTATCTGATGTTAGTGATATGAGAGAAGTGTCCTAAGGCAATCGCCTTATGATTGTAATCATTTATGAGTATTCACTATTTTAGTATACATGTTTGTGTATTTGATTGAGATCTTAAACTCATTTACTGAATGTCCGCAATACAATTCACAGCATGAGAGAATTTGTGATGAATTCACAACTAGTGATTATCTCTACATGTGCAATTGTGAATTATTGCAATTGTCCCTAGTCGATGAATTGATAAATACAGACACTATCAATTCTGTTGAGACTAGCATGGGTTATTCTCTAATCAGCTGATTCTCACTGGCTGGTGATATTGGGATGTCCGGAGATAAACATGAATGCTAGTTAAGGGAACTAGTTCATTGGAGTGACTGGCTGTAAAATTTCATATGGTAGTCTACATATAGACATGTTAGTGAAGTTCTTACTGCAGCTTAAGTGCGATGTTCCTTAGACTTGCGGTGTTCAAGTTATCTTGGTCATGGAGACTTATACTTTGACATCTTAAGCAAGCATCTCCAAGGATGTGTGGACTCAGGATGATTGGGTATAAGCCAAAGTGCTCGAAGATGTTTGAACAACCTACAAAGGATTCACCACTCCTTGCGAGGAGATGTATACCCAAGGTCTGTCATCGGATTGTTACTCGAAGCCTCTGGCCCGAGCATGACATGTTCAGAGTATGGATCTCTTAGATACATGAGAGTAATTAGAATCCGTAGGACGAGAAAATGTTACTTGGGCAAGGTGTGACGTAGTCAGCCTAGTGGGGACTGACACACATAGACCATGTCCTGAACCAAGTGGGTATAAGATAGTGAAGGGAATGGGGCACGATTCATTATAGCTGCTGAAGGGTTTCAAAATCATTTCTAAGGTCAACCGTTGATCTTTCAATTAATTGGGGATCATGATGTACTACTAGGTGCCACTCATGATCGTTCTATAATTGGTTAATTATAGACGACCAACATAAATCAAAAGCCTATTTAGTCACATGCACTACGAGTAATCCGAGGGATTTAAAACGAGTTGAAAATTCGATTTTCCAATCAAGAGAGATTAGATTTGGTTGACCCAAACGATAAGTCGAATCTGAATTGTTCAGAGACGCATCGGAAGCGTAAAATGGCTAAGTCTTTTGAAAACTTAATAGATGAATTAAATGAGTTTAATTCATTGGGGCGTGGCTTGGATAGGCCGGCCAAAGAGGGTCCCCACCCTCTTTGCTTGGCCGGCCACAACAAAGGGAGGGAACCAAATTGTTTGGTTCAATTTATAAAATAAATCAAGTGTGGTTTGTTTTATAAAATTTATGGATGATATAAATTTTTTATATAAACCAAGGTTTGGTTTATTTTTCATGGAAATTAAAATGAACCATGGATTGGTTTATTTTATTTTATAAAATCAATCATGGATTGATTTATCATGATAAAGAAATTTATTTTTCATAAAAATTAAAATGAACCATGGATTGGCTTATTTTATAAAATCAATCATGGATTGATTTACCATGATAAAGAAATTTATATAAAGAAATTTATATGATAAATTTCTTATGAAAATTTATTCTATAAAAAGAGACTTGGTTGATTTTTATCATGAATTAAAATATAATTTTAACCATGATATAAAATCAAGACTTGACATGATGGAATAAGTCATAGAAAATTTATATGATTAATTTCTTATGAAAATTTATTCCATAAGAAAAAAGAGACTTGGCGGTTGAGAGACCACTATATAAAGGACCCAAGGCAAGACTTGGAATTGATTCGAAATAATCCAAGTATTCTTGCTTGGGCTCTCTCCCTCTCCTCCCTTCTTCCTCTTGGCCGACCACAAGCCTCTCCCCCTTCTTCTTGCCGTGAGCACAAGGAGAATCACCGAGGCAACGAAGTTCTTCCATTGGGATGATCTTCCTCTCCGGCCATCATCACCTTGGGATTGGGCGCAAGTCATCTTCCTCCTTCTCGCCGGAATTGTGATTCCGGCCAACCTTGGCGGTGAGTTTTTCCGATGTGATTACTTCTCTCTTGGTTTTTGTCGCGTTCTCGGAGAATCTAGTAGTTCTCGAGAACACGAAACTCGTGGCTTTGCGAAGTCATCCCGAAGATACTCGGCGTGGACGCAAATAGATGCGGAGCTTCCGAGGGACGCTTACGGTTGGATCTCGTTCCTTTCTTCGAGTTACGCGAGGTAACAAGTAAATTAGTTTACATTTCTACAAAATTTTAAATATATGATCATGTCTATACAACATAAGGTTGCATGCTTAGATGTGTGGTTAAATAATTTGAGAAATTATTTATGCTAAACCTTCCGCTGCACGTAATTAATTTTAAAATTACGAACTCGCATCCATGTCAACATGCACCCGGTCCCAACATCTGAGAGGCGTAACTGAGCCTTGATGGACATGGTTAGATCTATGATGAATCATGCAACTCTTCCAAAATCCTTTTGGGGCTATGCGCTTAAGACAGCTGTTTACTTAATAAACAGAGTCCCGACCAAGGTAGTCTCTATTACTCCATATGAGACGTGGAATAGTAATAAACCTCATTTATCTCACCTAAAGATATGAGGTTGTCCTACTTATGTAAAGCGGACTATATCAGACAAATTGGATGCTAAGTCTGATAAATGTATATTTATTGGATACCCTAAGGAAACGAAGGGTTACCAATTCAATCATCCCTTGGAACAAAAGGTGTTTGTTTCAAGGCATGCTGTATTTCTAGAAAAAGAATTTCTTTTACAAGAAAACAGTGGGAGTAGCATTGAACTTGAAGAAGTTCAAGAAACTCCAATAAACATTACAGAGACACCTAGTCTAGACCCATAACCAATAACTCATAATGATGAGCTATCAGTTGAACCTAAAACAACACCACTTCCTCGTAGGTCTGATAGGACACGCAATTATGTTGGTGCAAGTTGCATCAATGATGTTCCTCTTTAAGTATTTTAATGTTTGACAATTCACTTAAGTCAGTGATAGAATGAAGAGACAAAGGGGAAGTAAGAGAGAAGTAACCAAAGCTGAAGAAAAGTCCTAGTTAATCTAGGTATCGAAACCTTAAGACCTAGCGAAGGGCTGCTAGGCACCTAGCGAAGGGCTGCTAGGTATTGAAACCCTAAGACCTAACGAAGGGCTGTTAGGCACCTAGCGAAGGGTTGCTAGGTATCGTAACCCTAAGACCTAGCGAAGGGCTGCTAGGCACCCAGTGAAGGACTACTAGGCATAGAAGACCTAGCGAAGGGCTGCTAGGCACCTAGCGAAGGGTTGCTAGGCATAGAAGACCTAGCGAAGGATTGCTAGGCACCAGGCGAAGGACCGCTTGGTAACAAAGACCTAGCGAAGGGCTGCTAGGCACCTGGCTAAGGATTGATAGGGAATGAAGACTTGGTCCAAGGGACTAAGCAACTTAGCTGAGTGATGACTAAGGACAGGAGTAGAGACGGGTCAGGGTTTGGGCGTCTCGAGGTCCGGAGGTATCTGATGCTAAGCAAAAGTCCACCCAAAGGACTGGGTGGCAACCGTCTCCTGAAAGGAGTAGGTGAAGGGCGAGTTCTCGGGGATAGGAACTCATGCCGGTTTGACCTAGGGTTTCGTGTGAATTCGAAGTCCGAACCAAGTCCTTAAGACCACTATTATATGTATCTATGCTTTGTGGTTGTATATCTTGCAGGTACCAAGATCGGAAGATATAATAGCTTGCTGGAGGCCCTAACCAGGGCGCCCCCATGCAGCCAGGGCGCCCCCATGCAGCCAGGGCACCCCCAGGTAGTACTAAAGTGGCAGTTTCGTGATGTAGTCAAAATAGGTGTCAACCGGGGCGCCCGGATTCGTAGCTGTTTTGCTGTTTCGAAGCCAGAACACAGGATAAGCCCTCATGAGGGTGCCCGGAGCGTCCGGGGTGCCCTGGTCAAAGAACTTATCACCTGCGGTGAAGTAGGCGCAAGGATAAGGGTTGACCGAGTCTTCCGGGGCGCCCCCAGCGTCCGGGGCGCCCCCAGGAGGCCTATATAAGGGGCTTCGACCCCTCAGCTTCAGATACAACATTCTAGAGCCATTCTGATCATTCCGACTGACGACAACACGCTAAAGACGAGGCTCTACGACCGGGAGGCTCCAGGAGGAAGTGCGCGGCACTTCGGAGGTCCAGATTGGCTGATGCTTCGACATAAGTTGTTTTGGTTTGATTTACATTCCGCAATTAATTTTATTATCCTTTTGCTTGTAAATCAAACTGTAAGACGGGTTTTCTCCGCCTCCGGAAATTTCGGAAAGGAGACCAATAGTGGACTCACGCCGAGTACATAGGCCTTCGACGTACTGACCCAGGGGGGTCGGGAACCAAGTAAATAAATCCCGCGTGTCCTTCTGTATTACATTTATTTTTCTGTTTTTACTTTTCCGCTGTGCTACTAATATTCTAAGTCTAGAACAAACGAAAGCTTTACGAAGATTTCTAAGAGATTTTGAACGATCGATATTCACCCCCCCTCTATCGACGACACCGGTCCTACAATTGGTATCAGAGCCAAGCCGCTCTTCACCGGACTAACCGCCGACGGAGCAAAGTCGCCAGGAGTTGAGGGGGAGCCCAGGGGTGAATCAGGTATAATTTAATTTTAATGTCAAATTTTAAATTCCATATTATTTGTTTCACGTGCAGGGAGAGAGGGCACTACAAAAATCAGTGCCCTACTCGTAAGATTCGGTCTACATCACCGGTGGCGAAGGAGGCACTAGCGCCAGGAAACCGGAGGGACAAAAGTCACGTACAATGCTTCAAGTGCGAAAAATTCGGACACTACAAAAACAAATGTCCGGCAAAGGTACGAAAAATGTATGTTCCCAAAATTTTACAAGTTCCTGCACTGCCATGTGATAAAATAGTTAATTTTTCTGATAAAGTAGATTTACTGCATAGTAAAATTAACTTTTTGCATGTTAAATTACAAAACGTGAATATGACCAAAATATCAGAAATTAATTGTTTAATTCAGAATATCAATTCAGAAATTGATAAAATTAATTCTGATAATTTATCTGATAAAATTAGTTCTGATAATTTTAATTCAGACTAAATTAATCCTAAGGATAATTCAGAATTCAAATTTGAAAATCCTAAGGATAATTTCGAATTCAAATTTGAAAATCCTAAGGATAATTCCAAATTCAAATTTGAAAACCTTAAAGATAATTCTAAAGATGACCCTGAAATTATTAAAAATCTTGAGGATAAAGAAAATTTTGTTGAAGATATTCTTTAGGATAATAAAGATAAAATCCTCCTAAATGATAACTTAATTATAGATAATATTGAATATTATTATAAAGCTTTAACTAGTGGCCCATTTTACTCAACCTACTGTAAGGATATTAAAAAATCTAATCTTGAGGAAGATATCGAACTATCTAAGATTAGGGCCATAATCAATAAAAATTACAAAAATTCAAATAAATCAAAATTATTAGAAAAACTTGAAAAGAAAGATAAAGATGAAGAAGAAATCTTCGAAATAATGAAAATGATGAATTTAAACCCACAATTATTAATTAATGATTATAACCGAAATTAAATCCTAATTAAATTCAAATTATTTCAAATTAAATACTAATTAAATTCAAATTATTTCGAATTAAATCCTAATTAAATTCAAATTAATTCAAATTAAATCCTAATTAAATTCAAATTAATACAATTTAAATCCTAATTAAATTCAAATTAATTCAAATTAAATCCTAATTAAATTCAAATTAATTCAAATTAAATCCTAATTAAATTCAAATTAAATCCTAATTAAATTCAAATTAATTTAAATTAAATTAAATTAAATTCAAATTAAATTAAATTCAAATTAATTTAAATTAAATTAAATTAAATTCAAATTAAATTAAATTTAAATTAAATTCAAATTAAATTCAAATTAAATTAAAATTAAATTAAATTCAAATTAAATTCAATTTAAATTAAATTCAAATTAAATTAAATTCAAATTAAATTAAATTCAAATTAAATTAAATTCAAATTAAATTAAATTCAAATTAAATTATATTTAATTTAAATTCAAATTAAATTAAATTCAAATAAAATTAAATTTAAATTAAATTCAAATAAAATTAAATTTAAATTAAATTCAAATTAAATTCAAATTAAATTAAATTCAAATTAAATTAAATTCAAATTAAATTAAATTAAATTCGAATTAAATTAAATTTAAATTAAATTCCATTCAATTAAAATTTTAATTAAGTCAATTAAATCAATTTAATTCAAATAAAGCTAATCAATTCAATCTACTTCAAATAAATTCAACTTTAATTGATTCAAATCAATTCGATCTTAATTAATTAATTTTCAAATTAATTCAGACTTCAATTAAGTCAACTTCGAATCTTAAATAACTTAAACTTGAACTAAAATAAAATTTTACCTAAAACTATAACTAATAAAATTAATAACATTAAATATGTCAAAGTTGGTTGACATATTCATGGGTTCACATGACATGTATCAAATCGGGAATTTGATACATTTTTAGAAACTTAAATAAAATGCTTTGGACTTGTTTGACTCATGCATAATTGTCATGTCATGCATCTGCTACTTCTTTTTATATGACATGTCATTCATGTTTAAATTTTATACATATATTAGAACGGCTATAGGAAAAAGAATAATTGAAACTTGATCAACCTAGTATTGGGTGGCGGTGAGATGATAGTACGTTAGGGAAGCCAATTCTAATAAGGTCAAGTATACTTGGTCTCTTTAGACTGGTGAAACTAGCCGAAGCTACCGATCCAAGATCCAAACTAGTTAGACCAGAATTTTTCAATAAGTAATTTTGAAAATGAAATTTCATTAAAAGGCTTTGTCAAGGAAAGGGTTGATGATCCAATAAGGCTACGGCTAAAGAAGGCCTAGTGCCTCGCCAAAACCTGGAAGCCAATTTTTGAAATTCAAATTCAAGTTACTTCTTGTCAAATTCAAATCTAACACAAGCTTCAATTAAATCTTAGAATTAAAAATAAATTAAGAAAAATGATTCAAGCATCCCACAATACACCTATAAGGCAACTATGCTTGTTGTATTGATACATCTAAAATGGGTGAGATGTTAAGGACTAATAAATTGAAAAATGTTTTTCAAAATTGTTTTTCAAAATCATTAGAATACTTTTCTAAAAATATATTTTCAAAATAGTGTTTTAACATAATAATGTTTTTATGGAATTCATGCTTGTCTGATTGAATATACATATTATACGTTTTTCAAAAATTATATCGTTTCAAAAATTGTTTGACTCACGCAATTAGATACAAGCCTCTTAGGACAACACTAATGTTCCTTAAGGCACTTAGATAGAGTCAAACGGGATCGGATACAGGGGGAGTGATTTTCGTTTTTTTGGCTTTCGAAAACTACACTGTAAAAATTACTATTATTTGAAAATACCTTTCGAAAATTGAGCTTTAAATCGTTATCACTTGTATTTTTTGAAAAAGGTTTATGTCGTAAAATTTATCTGTCTTGTTTGATTTTGATAAACCCTAAAGACACAGAGGAAGGTCCACTTCATAATCTACAAGGACTCCTAGGATGTGTCAACTTTAGGGGGAGTATAAATCAAACTTCTGAAACAATTTTGTTTAATTGTTTTGAAATTATTAGATAATTTCTTTAATTTGAATCAACCCTTAAGACTTAGAGGAAGAGTACTTGTGGTCAACAAGCTTCCCAAGACTAGGTCAAGTTTAGGAGGAGATCAAATTAAAAAAATTATTGAATATTTCAAATGTTTTCATGCGCGGTATTTTCAAATCCTGTTGAAAACATAAGTAGTCTTTCAAAATACTATTAGTCTATTATTTTTGTGTGACCTATGAAATTATCTTTGAAACAATATTTACTTGAGTTTAAAGAAATTCCAGGACACTTAGGAAATGTCCTTGTAGTCAACAAGGTTTCCCAGGATTGTGTCAGACTGGAAAAGAATTCTAGTCAAGTAAAATATGATGTTTCAAAAATTATTTATATTTTTCAAAAATAGTTAGTACTTGCAAACTATGCATAATATTTATATTTTTCAAAATAGTATTCTTTTTCAAAAATTATGCATTTCCAAAATAGTTAGTGTTTAAGAACTTATGCAATTTTTTCAAAAATTACAAAAGTACTTGCATTTTTTTTCTCAAAAGTACTTAATTATTCAAAAATTCAATATATTTTCAAAGGTACATATACTTTTCAAAAATTACATAATTTTTGCAATATATTATTCAAAATACAATGCTTTCAAAATTTTGCACTAAGTATTTTCAAAAAGAACCAAAGGTTTTCATTGTTGGTGCAAGTATTTTTTGGTTTTTTTTTGACGTATGCCAAAGGGGGAGAGGTGTGCTTAAGTTAGGAAATTTTTTTTCCAGGATCAAAAATATATTTTCAAAACTAAGGTCATTTTTGGTTGATCCCAAGGATAGTTAGCCCCTTCAACCAATCTAACTTAAGTTATTGTCAAACATCAAAAAGGGGGAGATTGTTGGTGCAAGTTGCATCAATGATGTTCCTCTTTAAGTGTTTTAATGTTTGACAATTCACTTAAGTCAGTGATACAATGAAGAGACAAAGGGCAAGTAAGAGAGAAGTAACCAAAGCTGAAGAAAAGTCCTAGTTAATCTAGGTATCGAAACCTTAAGACCTAGCGAAGGGCTGCTAGGCACCTAGCGAAGGGCTGCTAGGTATTGAAACCCTAAGACCTAACGAAGGGCTGTTAGGCACCTAGCGAAGGGCTGCTAGGTATCGTAACCCTAAGACCTAGCGAAGGGCTGCTAGGCACCTAGTGAAGGACTACTAGGCATAGAAGACCTAGCGAAGGGCTGCTAGGCACCTAGCGAAGGGTTGCTAGGCATAGAAGACCTAGCGAAGGATTGCTAGGCACCAGGCGAAGGACCGCTTGGTAACAAAGACCTAGCGAAGGGCTGCTAGGCACCTGGCTAAGGACTGCTAGGGAATGAAGACTTGGTCCAAGGGACTAAGCAACTTAGCTGAGCGATCACTAAGGACAGGAGTAGAGACGGGTCAGGGTTTGGGCGTCTCGAGGTCTGGAGGTATCTGAAGCTAAGCAAAAGTCCACCCGAAGGACTGGGTGGCAACCATCTCCTGAAAGGAGTAGGTGAAGGGCGAGTTCTCGGGGATAGGAACTCGTGCCGGTTCGACCTACGGTTTCGTGCGAATCCGAAGTTCGAACCAAGTCCTTAAGACCAGTATTATATGTATCTATGCTTTGTGGTTGTATATCTTGCAAGTACCAAGATCGGAAGATATAATAGCTTGCTGGAGGCCCTAACCAGGGCGCCCCCAGTGTTGGGGGCGCCCCCATGCAGCCAGGGTGCCCCCAGCAAGGGGGGTGCCCCAGGCAGTACTAAAGTGGCAGTTTCGTGATGCAGTCAAAATAGGTGTCAACCGGGGCGCCCGGATTCGTAGCTGTTTTGCTGTTTCGAAGCCAGAACACAGGATAAGCCCTCAAGGGGGCGCCCGGAGCATCCGGGGTGCCCTGGTCAAAGAACTTATCACCTGCGGCGAAGTAGGCGCAAGGATAAGGGTTGACCGAGTCTTCCGGGGCGCCCCCAGCGTCCGGGGCACCCCCAGGAGGCCTATATAAGGGGCTTCGACCCCTCAGCTTCAGATACAACATTCCAGAGCCATTCTGATCATTCCGACCGACGACAACGCGCTAAGGATGAGGCTCTACGACCAGGAGGCTCCAGGAGGAAGTGCGCGGCACTTCGGAGGTCCAGATCGACTGACGCTTCGACATAAGTTGTTTTGGTTTGATTTACATTCCGCAATTAATTTTATTATCCTTTTGCTTGTAAATCAAACTGTAAGATGGGTTTTCTCCGCCTCCAGAAATTCTGGAAAGGAGACCAATAGTGGACTCACGCCGAGTACATAGGCCTTGGACGTACTGACCCAGGGGGGTCGGGAACCAAGTAAATAAATCCTGCGTGTCCTTCTGTATTACATTTATTTTTCTGTTTTTACTTTTCCGCTGTGCTACTAATATTCTAAGTCTAGAACAAACGAAAGCTTTACGAAGATTTCTGAGAGATTTTGAACGATCGATATTCACCCCCCCCCCCCACTATCGACGGCACCGGTCCTACATAATATTCCAGAGAGATACGAATTTCTCATATGTGAATCGAACGACGTGTTACTAATTAACGATGACGAACCTATCAGTTATGATGATGTTCTGAAAAATTCAGAATGGGATAAATGGCTTGAAGCCATGAAGTCAGAAATGGATTCCATGTACAAAAATCAAGTATGGGACTTGGTTAACCCACCTGAAGGGATTAAGCCCATAGGGTGCAAGTGGGTTTTCAAGAAGAAAATTGACATGGAAGGTAATGTTGTTACCTTTAAGGCTAGATTAGTGGCAAAAGGATATTGTCAGAAATAAGGAATTGATTATGACGAAACCTATTCGCCAGTAGCTATGCTTAAATCCATTCGGATGCTCCTGGCCATAGCAGCTCATTATGATTATGAGATATGGCAAATGGATGTGAAAACAGCTTTCCTTAATGGAAACCTGCTTGAGGATGTATACATGATACAACCTGAAGGTTTCACATCGGTTAATAAAACCAAAGTATGCAAGCTTCGACGATCCATATATGGACTAAAGCAAGCATCCGGGAGCTGGAACATCCGTTTTGATGAGACAATCAAAGAGTTTGATTTCTCACAAAATCCTGACGTACCTTGTGTGTACAAGAAGGTTAGTGGGAGTGCAGTCGTATTCCTAGTGTTATATGTCGATGACATATTACTTATAGGAAACGATATATTAGTCTTACAGTTAGTTAAAATTTGGTTGTCCAAAACTTTCTCCATGAAAGACTTGGGAGAAGCAACCTATATCCTTGGGATTAGAATCTATAGAGATAGATCAAAACGGTTGCTTGGTGTTTCGTAGTCTACATATATAGACCGAGTGCTAGAAAGGTTTAGCATGTCGGAATCCAAGAAAGGTTACCTTCCCATCAGGCATGGGATCAATCTTTCGAAGTCTATGTGTCAGCGCACATAAGACGAGAGGATTTGCAAGAATAATATTCCTTATGCATCTGCGATAGGATCTATCATGTATGTTATGTTATATACTAGGCCCAATGTATCGTATGCTCTGAGCGTCACAAGCAGATACCAGTCTGATCCAGGAATGGATCATTGGGCGGCTTTCAAGACAATCCTCAAGTACTTAAGAAACACTAAGGATGTGTTCCTAATATATGGAGAAGGTGATATGGTAATACGTGGGTATACAGATGCTAGTTTCCAGACAGATAAGGATGACTCCAAATCTCAGTTCGGATACGTATTTATTTTGAATGGAGGGGCAATAAGTTGGAAGAGTTTCAAGCAAGACACCGTAGCGGATTCTACCATGGAAGTGGAATATATTGCAACTTTGGAAGTAACAAAGGAAGCAGTCTGGATCATGAAGTTTGTCTCAGAACTTGGTGTGGTTCCAACCATTGATGAAGCAATACCGGTTTACTGCGACAACAATGGAGCTATTGCACAAGCAAAGGAACCAAGGTCTCATCAGCGATCCAAACATGTGCTTCGCCGCTATCATCTGATCAGAGAGATTATAAGTAGGAATGATATACAAATTGAGAAAATTCCCACTGAAAGGAATTTAGCAGATCCTTTAACTAAGGCCTTGCCTCAAAGCAAGTTTGAGGGTCATGTTAGAGCTTGTGGTATTGGGTACCATAGCGATTGGCATTAGGCCAAGTGGGAGTTTGTTAGTGATATGAGAGTAGTGTCCTAAGACAATCGCCTTATGATTGTAATCATTTATTTTAATAAATGAATATTCACTATTTGAGTATACATGTTTGTGTATTTGATTTAGATCTTAAACTCATTTACTGAATGTCCGCAATATAATTCACAGCATGAGAGAATTTGTGATGAATTCACAACTAGTGATTATCTCTACATGTGCAATTGTGAAGTATTGAAATTGTCCCTAGTCGATGAATTGATAAATACAGACACTATCAATTCTGTTGACACTAGCATGAGTTATTCTCTAATCAGCTGATTCTCACTGGCTGGTGACATTGAGATGTCCGGAGATAAAAATAAATGCTAGTTAAGGGAACTAGTTCATTGGAGTGACTGGCTGTAAAACTTCATATGGTAGTCTACATATAGATATGTCAGTGAAGTTCTTACTGCAGCTTAAGTGCGATGTTCCATTGACTTGCGGTGTTCAAGTCATCTTGGTCATGGAGACTTATACTTTGACATCTTAAGCAAGCATCTCTAAGGAGGTGTGGACCCAGGATGATTGGGTATAAGCTGAAGTGCCCGAAGATGTTTGAACAACCTACAAAGGATTCACCACTCCTTGCGAGGAGATGTATACCTGAGGCCTATCGTCGGATTGTTACTAGAAGCCTCTGGCCAGAGCATGACATGTTCAGAGTATGCATCTCTTAAATACATGAGAGTAATTAGAATCCGTAGGACGAGAAAACGTTACTTGGGCTAGGTGTGACGTAGTCAGTCTAGTGGGGATTGACACATATAGACCATGTCCTAAACCAAGTGGGTATAAGATGGTGAAGGTAATGGGGCACGATTCATTATAGTTGCTGAAGGGTTTCAGAATTGTTTCTGAGGTCAACCGTTGATCTTTCGATTAATTGGGGATCATGATGTACTACTAGGTGCCACTCATGATCGTTCTATAATTGATTAATTATAGACGACCAACATAAATCGAAAGCCTATTTAGTCACATGCACTACGAGTAATCCGAGGGATTTAAAACGAGTTGAAAATTGGATTTTCCAATCAAGAGAGATTAAGTTTGGTTGAGCCAAATGATAAGTCGAATCTGAATTTTTCAGAGACGAATCGGAAGCGTAAAATGGCTAAGTCTCTTGAAGACTTAATAGATGAATTAAATAAGTTTAATTCATTGGGGCTTGGCTTGGATGGGCCGGCCAAAGAGGGCCTCCATCCTCTTTGCTTGGCCGGTGATAACTGTTTCAGTCGTGTCACGGTTTCAAATACAATTTAAGTATCAAACTCCTCTAAACTAATGTAGCATAGAGTAACTCGAGTCATCTCTCAACGAATGTAGTCGATGCATGATAAACATTAAGATTGTATGCTATTGCTTTTGGATTTTGGATATGAAACTGGGTTTGGATTTGAACATTAATACTACGAACAGAAATAGAAAAGCAAGTATGAAATCTAGTTCTAATTAAGGAAAGACAATGCAGGTAAGGAAATCTAGTTTAACCTAACTACAATTGCAGTAAAGAAAGGACAACTTGAAATAAAGCTTTAACGAAACTAAACGTAGAGAAAAACTACAGCATTAAAGAAATCTAATCTAACCTAACTTGATTGCATTTAAATGAAGACATGAACATAAAGCAATTAAAAGAGGCAAGACAAGCAAGAAGTAAGCCAAACAGAGCACATGGAAATAATCCTAACTAAAGAAACATTTTGTCGAACAACTTATAAGCAGTATTTAAAACGATATGAGTACGTGCCATTTGAAAATATGAGAGATCAAACTTGATACAAACATCAACAACCACATTCAACAATCCACAAGCAACACTTAACAACTAAAATTAATGAAACTAATCCAATAATCTAACCCAATCCGATGATGAACTGCTGTGAAGACAAAGCTACGAAGGAAAATTGCTAATAAGAAGTGCTGCCAAATCATGCTGAAGAGCTGCTGGAATTGAAAGAGATCTGCTGTGAAGAAATTGAAACTAATGAAGGCTGGCTATTGGATCTGATGTGAAGCTGCTGAAAATTGGACTGAATTGCTGCGAAGAAGAAATGGTGCTGTGAAGAAATGGCTGCCGACTGCTGGAAATTGACCCTGTGAAGAAACTGCGAAGGAAAAAAAAACAAACTGCTTAAAACAATTACGGTGAAGAAATTGAAGCTGCTGATAAAGAAGAACAAAGCTGTGAAGGAATTTTGGTCGGCGGCGATGAAGTCGACAAGGGCTCGGAACCCCTGGGCCCTAGCTTGTGATGGAGTGGAGAGCGGATGGAGAAGATTTGATCGAGTCGGGAACCCCCTCAAACTGATTGATCGAAGCTCCGGTCGGCGGTGATGAAGTCGACTACGGCTCGGAACCCCTGGGCCCTAACTCGTGGTGGAGTGGAGAGCGGATGGAGAAGATCTGATCGAGTCGGGAACCCCTCAAACTGATCGATTGAAGCTCCGGTCGGTGGCGATGAAATGGGATGAGGATGAAAGGAAGTCGCCAGCGGTGAGGGTGGAGCGGATGGAGTGAGTCGAGAAAAATCCCGTCTGCCCTAGCTCTTTGCGCGATGCCCTCTTTTGATGACCCGACTGAATTCCAGCCTTCCGGTTCAGCTCTTGGTTCGGTCCAGATTCATCCCAACAGTTCGATCCAGTCCAGTCCAGGGGTTCGGCCCAGCTAGCTTCAGCCAGGAGTCAAGTGAACCCAACTCAGCCCTTGAGTTTGACCCAGCATTTGGGTTCAGCCAAGCCAGCTTCAGCGGTTCGGTTCAGTCCAGCCTCAGCTCAGCAATTGGATTCACTCAACCTTAGCCCAGCAATTGAATTCAGCCAAGCCAGTTGAGTTTGATCCAGCCAACTCAACTCAGCCTTTGGTTCAGCCAGCTTTGGGAGAAGAAGAAGTTGAATACTTAGCAACAGACGGTTGAGATCAAGACAGCTCGAGCTGAACTAAATGACAGAGCTAGTATTCAGAATAGGGCTAGGAAAATTTATGTCTACTTGATACTAACTTCAGAACACTTAAACTAAAACAATTTCAGCAATGGAACTGAAATTGATACCCAAGGAATCCAAAATTGATATGCAACAGTAACTAAATGGAGAAAACACATTGAGATTGAATGAAATTGTTTACTAAACAAACAACTAACTCATTACTTGCAGAATTAAACCCTAACTAAGAATGGAACAATTCAGAAAATGAAATTGAAACAACTGATGCAGAAATTCAGACTGAAGTTGCGGCAGAAATGAAATTACAGCTAACAAAGTGGAAATTCACTAAATAAACTAAGCCTCAATCACTCCCTTAGCTCAAGTACTCCTTGCTCGTCACACAAGGGTGAGCCTCGAACCCCTAAGCTCAACAAATCAATGGAAAAACCGTCTCTGCGAATCAATCCAGCTTCCACTCTGATCCAAGCTGAAAACCCATTCGATTTCCTTAATCTAGCCTTATCCAATCGCGCTGATGGTGTGGGGATGAACCGAGCACTCCAGAGAACCCCTCCAGATAGCTCAGATGGATGAAGGATGGAACAAAACCAAGATCGAAGCAATCAATGGCAGAACAGAGGAAACCCTCACTCGGCTCTGTTTTTGGACAATTCGGAGCTGGAATCTTCACGGCAACAGCTTCCCAAGGATCTAGAACTCGATCTAAATGAGGAATTAAGGTGGTCGCGCCCTTGGATTGAGGAAAACTGAAGAAACGATGAAGAAAACATTGAAGAAGACGAAGTAGCGGCGAAGATGTGATGACTGCAGCTGAGGAGGTGTCCAGATTCCTTTTCCCTACTTAGGAATGAACGACCCAGATTGTTTAGAGAAAATCCAACAGCTGATCTTTGTCCGATCTGAACCAAAATTTGATGATGTTGATCAAGGGTCAAGATCTGCCTCGGGGTTGCTCGGATCTTCCAGATTTCCAATGGATGACCCAGATCAACCTGATCTTTAAATGGACAGTCTAGAATCCTCTGAGCTTGATCCAATGGTTGAATGATCTCTGATTGGAATGAAAATCTCAGATCTTGACCTCAGTGCTTGATCAGCCCTAACCCTAGCTCGGATTTCCTCAGAAGTTCCCAGATGGCTCAGATCTAACCGTTTTCGAATCGGACGGCCCAGATTTGTCTAAAGCTTGATCACTCGATCCGGGTCCACTTCCGACTCAAATCTGACCCAGCATAACCTAGGTCCATGATCCTTTCATGCCTACAAAGATAGATCAACAATTTAGTGGCAAAATAATTCAAATATATCAAGATTTGCAATTAAGTCCAACATAGCAGTAATTCCTAGAACCTAGCATAAATGCAAGATTAAGCAAGTAAAATATGGGTCAAACTTGGACTTATGCATCTGAAATGATCAATAAAATGGTACTTATCATTTCCCTTTATAAATGTGGTCCACTCATAGAAATATAGCTTTGAAAGAACCGAAGCAAGTTCTATAGTACAATCACATGTGTGTATCACAAAAATTTGGCCAATTCCTCACTAGGTAAAAAGAATTCATATCAATTCATCAATTTAGAATCCAATACTAAGAAGTACTCAAGCAACCAAGAATTTTCATCCAATGGCTTAAATCCTAAGTTTTGACAACCAAATTTAATTTACTTTCAAAGGACTCTAAAACGATATTAGAAAATCTAGATGGATACATTTATTCCTAGTCATGCAAGAAATAAGATGCCAAATGACGAACATGATATCTACAATGACTTTTAAGCATTCTACTCTACGCAAACATTTATTAACAAGAACTCATTTGAAAAAAAAGATTACTACTTGTAAACATGAATATGATATTTACAATGAAATAAGAGGGTAAGAAGAAATAACTCCCCTTCAAATAGGATAAAGGGCACGTAGCATCCATCTTGGGAGAATTATCCTCATGTGATCAATCTCGTAGTGGACATATTTCTCCCTTATTAAATTTGCACAAGCATCTTCTGGTGGTCGGAGACGATTAAGGTTCAGAATCCATTCTTGGGGTAGATAATTGAAAATCAAAGTGAACTCGACCCCTCCCACTGCATGTCCCCTAGAAGTCCTTCCGGGAGGTTGTAGGCCATTAAGTTTCAGTACCCATTCTAGAAGCCTACGGGATCCTGCAAAACCATGTAGAGAGAATACCTCCCGCATGCATGCAGGGTAAGAAAAGAGTGAAATGTGAACAACCTCTACATAAAATGACTCAAGATATGCGTTACATCCTATGAAATCAATTTTTGGTACCTCAATGAATTTATCACAATTATTTTCTACAAAAGATGCATCACAAAACTCATCGCAACCAATAAAATCAACCTCGGGTACCTCAATAAGTTTTTCACACTCAACTTCAGCATAAGATATAGCAAGAGATTCATCACAATAAACAACATCAATTTCAGGCCCTTCTAAAAAGTTTCTGCAATCTATATCTACAAAAGATGTATTAGGTAATTCACCACATTCAACAAAATCAATTTTAGGTGTCTCTACGAATTTCTCACAATCAGCATTTACATGAGATGTATCAAGAAATATTTCACAGCCAATAAAATCAATCTCGGGTACCTCCATAAGTTTTTCACACTCAACTTCAGCATAAGATATAGCAAGAGATTCATCACAATAAACAACATCAATTTCGGGCACCTCTAAGAATTTTTCACAATTAAATTCTACAAAAGATGTATCACAACATGCTTCACATTCCACAAATTCAACACTAGGTACCTCTATGAATTTTTCATAATCAAATTCTATAAAAGATGTATCCATAACTGTATCACAAACAATAAAATCATTTTGAGGTACATCCATTGATTTTTCTAAAGACATAAGAGGAATACTTACCTGATCGTACTGCAGAATACCTGGAGGTTCTACAAGAATAGATGTAACTGTGATCCCTTCCTGGCCAAGTACATGCTCCACTTCAGGTTCAGGTTCTGGTGGACACTCAACTGAAACAGGTGATTCTTGGGTTTTTGCTTCCACCATGCAAGTACCTACACTTTCATACTGATCTTCTGAATCTTCTAATGTATCAAGAAATGTTGGTGGTCCCTGGGGCTCAGTGCAATCCCCTACACCAATAGGATCATCTCCAATACATGCTTCCTCAACCATACCTGCAACAACCAAATTAGAAAAATTAGGATCATCAACAACTATATCATCACAAAATAAAAGTATAGAATGATCCTGTAAAGTTTCAGAATTGAATTTAAAACTATCACAAGCTCTACTATCAATCTCCTCCAATGCCTCTAAACCAGTAGGAATGGGTGATTCTTGGGGCTTAGTGCAATCCCCTACACTCTCAATCCTATCCTCTGGATCTCCTGATACATTAACCAATGATGGTGATTCCTGGGGCTCAGTGTAATCCCCTACACCTATAGATTCATCTGATTGTCCTGATCTTTGGGCTTGTGTTTGATTCACTTGATTAACTAATTGTCCCATTTGCCTCTCGAGGTTTTGTATGGCGGGAAACATTTGTTGAACCATTTCTTCTACCCTTTGTTGTTGAGCCTAATTCTCATTAGGATTCTCAAAGCCTCCTTGATTGGTACAGGACTCTCGTTGGACTTGAAATGTGACATAAGGTTGCTGAAAATCAAGAGTAGGCTGTGAATTCTGAAATTGGAGCTGTTGGGGCTGATAGGAGGGCTGAAATTGTTGATAAAATGACTGATAATTAGGCTGAAAGGATGGTTGAACTAGCTGAGAATTATAGCCCTGAAAATTCTGGTTTTGAAGTAGAAATTGCTGTGGTGAGGACTGAAACTGAGTAGGTTGAAATCCTTGATTTCGTGGCTGAAAGCTTTGATTAAAAGGCTGAAATCCTTGCTGTCGTTGTTTGAAATCTTGGAAATTTTGCTGACACTGCTAAAATGGTTGAAAATTTTGTTGAAAATTTGGATTGTACCCTTGCTGAAAATTCTGAAATTGTGGTTGAAACTGCTGTGGTGGCTGATTAAATGGTTGCTGAAAATTTTGTTGACACGGCTGCTGGTGAGGAATTGAATAAGCATTTGAAAACATTTTGAATCTGCAGTCCTGTCACAAAACAAGTAAAATAGCAGCAACCGTATACAAAAGATAAAGCAATCAAAAATAGAATCAAAGAATATAATTATCAAGCACCACTACATTCCTCGGCAATGGCGCCAAATTTGATAACCGTTTCAGTCGTGTCACAGTTTCAAATACAATTTAAGTATCGAACTCCTCTAAACTAATGTAGCATAGAGTAACTCGAGTCGTCTCCCAACGAATGTAGTCGATGCATGATAAACATTAAGATTGTATGTTATTGCTTTTGGGTTTTGGATATGAAACTGGGTTTGGATTTGAACGTTAATACTATGAACAGAAATAGAAAAGCAAATATGAAATCTAGTTCTAATTAAGGAAAGACAATGCAGGTAAGGAAATCTAGTTTAACCTAACTACAATTGCAGTAAAGAAAGGACAACTTGAAATAAAGCTTTAACGAAACTAAACGTAGAGAAAAACTACAGCATTAAAGAAATCTAATCTAACCTAACTTGATTGCATTTAAATGAAGACATGAACATAAAGCAACTAAAAGAGGCAAGACAAGCAAGAAGTAAGCCAAACAGAGCACATGGAATTAATCCTAACTAAAGAAACATTTTGTCGAACAACTTATAAGCAGTATTTAAAACGATATGAGTACGTGCCATTTGAAAATATGAGAGATCAAACTTGATACAAACATCAACAACCACATTCAACAATCCACAAGCAACACTTAACAACTAAAATTAATGAAACTAATCCAACAATCTTAACCCAATCCGATGATGAACTGCTGTGAAGGCAAAGCTACGAAGGAAAATTGCTAATAAGCAGTGCTGCCAAATCATGCTGAAGAGCTGCTGGAATTAAAAGAGATCTGCTATGAAGAAATTGAAACTAATGAAGGCTGGCTACTGGATCTGATGTGAAGCTGCTGAAAATTGGAGTGAATGGCTGCGAAGAAGAAATGGTGTTGTGAAGAAATGGCTGCCGACTGCTGGAAATTGACCCTGTGAAGAAACTGCGAAGGAAAAAAAAACTGCTTAAAATAATTGTAGTGAAGAAATTGAAGCTGCTGATAAAGAAGAACAAAGCTGTGATGGAATTTTGGTCGGCGGTCGTGAAGTCGACTAGGGCTCGGAACCCCTGGGCCCTAGCTTATGATGGAGTAGAGAGCGGATGGAGAAGATCTGATCGAGTCGGGATCCCCTCAAACTGATCGATTGAAGCTCCGGTCGGCGGCGATAAGGTCGACTAGGGCTCGGAACCCCTGGGCCCTAGCTCGTGTTGGAGTGGAGAGCGGATGGAGAAGATCTGATCAAGTCGGGAACCCCTCAAACTGATCGATCGAAGCTCCGGTCGGCGACGATGAAATGGGATGAGGATGGAAAGGAAGTCGCCGGCGGTGAGGGTGGAGCGGATGGAGTGAGTCGGGAAAAATCCCGTTTGCCCTAGCTCTTTGCACGATGCCCTCTTTTGATGACCCGGCTGAATTCCAGCCTTCCGGTTCAGCTCTTGGTTCGGTCCAGATTCATCCCAACAGTTTGATCCAGTCCAGTCTAGGGGTTCGGCCTAGCCAGCTTCAGCCAGCAGTCGAGTGAACCCAACTCAGCCCTTGACTTTGACCCAGCATTTGGGTTCAGCCAAGCCAGCTTCAGCGGTTCGATTCGGTCCAGCCTCAGCTCAGCAATTGGATTCACTCAACCTCAGCCCAGCAATTGAATTCAGCCAAGCCAGTTGAGTTTGATCCAGCCAACTCAACTCAGCCTTTGGTTCAGCCAGCTTTGGGAGAAGAAGAAGTTGAATACTTAGCAACAGACGGCTGAGATCAATCTGACTTCATCCAACGGTCGGATCTCTTTAGATCTGAACTAAACTCCACAGATCCCAATCAATGGTCCTGATCTACCTGTCCCCAGCTCGAATTAGCCAGATCAGTGGTGGATGGTCCAGATCTTCACTTTTCTTAAATGGATGGTCTAGAACATCTCGAGCTTGATCCAACGGTCAGATTACTTTTGATTTGGCTGAAATTTTCAGATCTTGATCTATGGTCATGATTGATTCTATCTTGAACTTGGATTGACCAGAAGTTGACCGATGGCCCAGATCTAGCCGTTCTCTGGAATGGACGGCTCCTATTAATCCGATGCTTGATTCCTTTGATCTGGATCCAATCCCGACTCAAGTCTGACCCAATTTGATCTAGGTCCATGATCATTTGAAGCCTACAAAATGATATTCAAATTTAGTATAAAAAAAAATCCCAAGTATACAAAGATTTGAATTGAAAGCCAAAATAGAGGAAATACATGAAACCTAATACAATTACAAACTTAAGCATATAAAATGTGGATCAAACATGGATTTTAGAGCATAAAATAATCTATAAAATGATGGTTATCAGCCGGCCACAACAATGGGAGAGAACCAAGTTTTGGTTCAATTTATAAAATAAACCAAGTGTGGTTTGTTTTATAAAATTATGGATGATATAAATTTTTATATAATAAACCAAGGTTTAGTTTATTTTTCATGGAAATTAAAATGAACCATTGATTGGTTTATTTTATAAAATCAATCATGGGTTGATTTACCATGATAAGGAAATTTATTCCATAGGAGAGAAGAGACTTGATTGATTTTTTATCAAGAATTAAAATATGATTTTAACCATGATATAAAATCAAACTTGGCATAATGGAATAAGTTATTCCATATTTGAGAGGCTTGATGGTTGAGAGGCCACTATAAAAAGGACCCAAGGTAAGGCTTTGGGGATAATCATAGAGATGAAGGCATAGGCTCTCTCCCTCTCTTTCTCTCCTTCTCTTCTCCTCTTCTTGCCGTGCGCCAACCAGCCCCAAGAAGGAGCACCAGTCGGCCGCCCCTGCCCTTTCCCTGCCAACCACCACCTGCTGCCGGAAGAAGGTGCTGCCGGAATTCGAGTTTGCCGCAAGGATCTTTTTGCCGCAAGCCTCTTCTTTTGCTTCGCCGGAATTTTGATTCCGGTAATCCTTTTGTAGTTAATCTTCCGACTTCTCTCTTGGTTTTTGCTGCAAGCTTTGTCTCGATCTAAGTTCACTCTCAACACCCTTATCATCAAATCAGCTGAATCACATGTCATCGCCTGGAGGAGGAGGAGGAGGGGCCTGATACATGGGGTTCCAGTGCTGAATCATCTCATATATCTCATCTTGCCTCTGTTGGAACCTCTGGAACTGCTCTGTGAGGCCATAAATCGCCCCATCAATACCAACCTGGTGCTGCTAAAATGTGTGGAAGTCCTCCCTCAGCCCATGAACGTCTGCCCGTAGTAGGGAGAACTCCTCCTGTGTCACCCTAGCAGTAGCAGCAAGCGCACCCTCCTCATCAGAACTGGAGGAATCAGAGCGCTGTCTCTAGGCCATCACCCCCTGCCGACACTCAATCCCCACCAAGGATAGCTGTCGTGAGCCGATCTGGTTATAGTCCTTGGACAGACGATGTACCTGACCCCTAGTAGTGCAAATACCTCTAGACTCAAAGAATTCGATCAAAACATGACCGAAAGACATGTAGATCTTGGTATTGACACTATGCGAAAAATGGACAATGGATACAAAGACATGCAGGGTGATGTCAATATCTAATCTCCTCTCTAATGTGTACATCATTACCAAGTGAGGCAGTCGAATTTTTGACCTTCCCTTGGTAACAATAGGTAAAATGTAATCCAAGACAATTTTGTACAACACGTTGCTAATAGGAGTCATGCGCTTAGCTTCAAAAATCCGTTGTGTAGAACATCGATGTCTTTCAAAATAATACTGATGGATTTGGTCTAGGGTCACATTAGGAAAGTCAAAAGGCTCGATAACTTTTGGAAAACATGTGAATGCATTGTTGGAAGCCCTATACCCCAAAAATGTTCCTAAAACTGCAGGTGAAGAGGGGATGGTCACTCCCACCACCATAGACTCATAAGTCCCATCATCGGGACTAATGCATGTGAGGTTGACATAAAACTCATTACACATGTCAAGACTAACATAGTGCTGACAATAAACTAACTGCTCTAGACCAAAGTAGGTTATCATCTCAGCAATGTGGGGGGTCTTCTCTTGAAAATATATTCAGTTAAGATACCGACAGTTCATCATTACAAAGTCGGTGTTGGCAAATCTCCATCGGCATTCCTCGGAACGAAACCGAGGTGCCTCAGGATCTACAGGATGCTGTTGGGATGAACCCTCACCCAATCTTCTCTTTTGGACAGCTCTAAAATACAATTTACCCATGCATGTACCAAAAATGACCCAAATGAAGAGTAAAAACAAGGAAACCATGCAAAAGGGGATAGTTAGTTACAAATCATGAACTAAATGTGAACAATAAACCATACAAGTCGTTATCATTTTCTCGCACGTTGCATGATGAGGTTTGATGAAGATTGACTTGAGAAGAGAGTTTCTTTCAACCCTAGACTTAGATCTGAGGTAGAGAGAGGCTAGGAAAGTGATCTTAGGGATTTAGGAAGGCTCGGAGAAAGAGGGGGCATCGAGGAGGACAAGAGCTCGCAGGGGGTGGCACTGAAACCCTAGGTTCGACCACCCCCCGCGTGACTTTTCTTTTTAAAAACCCTCGCGGATCAATCGATTGCCCCAGTGGCAGTCGACTGAGAAACTGAACAGAATGATCAGGGGCAGTCGACTGGTACCTTCGAATCCTTAGTTTTTGATTTGTACTAGACCAGTCAACTGATTCTGAACCAGTCGACTGATACCTCAATTTCAGCTTTTCAATCCTAATTTCAAAAATGCATAATTAATTCCACACATCTCCAAAAAATTTGAAATTTTGTGGAGAGATTTGTGGGACCTATGTCTACTTGGGAAAAATATGTTCTCAAATACATCTATCCCAAATCCTAAGATTGACACAAAGTTCAAACCTATTTAATTTGTCCAAATTATTCTTGGCCTAAAGTCCTAGTTTTGATCTCTTCTTGATGCATCTTCTCATCCTCAATCTCAATGCATCCCTAGTATTGATTTATGTGGCATCTAGACATTGAAAATCAATTACCAAGCAATGTAGTCTCATTTCATCTTTTTATCCATAAAACTCCCTTTTAATGTGCCAACTCCCTAGGATTAAGACTCACACTATTCTTCCAAACCCTTTCACACATTCCACAGTCCATCTAATCTCCTAGGAGAAATCCTCTTGAGATCCATTGCCCATGGATCCCAATTTGACTCCTAGAGCTCTCCGTTGAGCTCTTAGCCTTAGTCACCTCCCTAGGTGACTCATCTACAAAGGCAAGACCACACCGGTGTACCTCCGGTGCTTCTTGACTTACAACCCTTGCTTCCTTAACTTTCCACACCTTGTCCTTGGTTAACTTTTTTCCCCCCTTTAAATGGCTTTTCCTTGCCATTTTTGGTCTTCCCTTTGTTATAATCATATGACATCCTTGCATATGATTTTCTACCTTCATTTGATCTCCTAGATTGATATCCTAGATCCGGCCTCATTTTTGAGGTGTTCACTCCTTGGCACCATGTCTAAGCCCATAGATCCACTAGTGAGCCTATATAGGGTTTTCTCTAATTTATCAAGCCATGCCCTCAAGGCTTGATTTTTCTTTTTCTAGGTTCTTTACCTAGGTATCCCCATATCCACTTTGGACATTCCTAGATCTACCACTTTGTCTAGGCATGTGTCTACCATTCTTTGGGTTAATGCCTTGGTTCTTAGGTTTAAACATCCTAGGTTTATCATGGTACCTAATTTCCTTAGGGGTTTGAGATACAACATTAATCCTATTCCTATCATAATATTTAAAACCAAAATTACACATAGGTAAATGATTTTCATTATTACTCACATGCATAGGGAAGTTTGAAACATTTTTAAAGTTAGGAATTACCTCCCTTACCCTTGTAGCTTCCCCTTAATGTGAGCTTTTCTTCTTTTTTTCTTTTTCTCATCTTCTCAAATGCTCCAATTTCTTGAGCTCTCCTTCTTGGATATTTGGTGTGATAATGCCCTAGCTCTCCACATGTGAAGCATCTAATGTGCTTTTTTCCCTTCCTTTTCCCTACAACCCATATTAGATTTCAAAGAAATTGACTTGGGTTTAGAGTTTACCTCCTTTTTACCTAATGGACACTTGCCCTTGTAATGTCCCCCCTTGTTGCACCCAAAACAAATGATGTAGTCTTTTGTCCTTGCTTTGGTGGAGGTAGGAGCTTCTTCTTGCTCCGGCATTGAAGAGGGTCTCTCCTCCCCCTCAATTCTTGAAGTGGAGACCTCCTCTTCTTCCCTTGATGAAGTGGATGACCTCTCACTTTCTTATGCCACTCCACATGATGATATGGATGAATTTTCACTTTCTTCTTTCTCTTCTTGGACCATTGAACTTATTTCCTTTGACTCCTCCATTATTTTAGCTTGTGTAGGGGTTTCATGAAATACTCCCATCTTCTTCCATAACTCATGTGTATTTTTATATTCACCTACACTACTCAATACATCATTAGGCAAAATATTAAGTAATATTCCAATTACCTTCTCATTTTCCCTCGATTGTGCTTGTTGCTCCTTGGTCCAATATCTTAGTCGAAGCCTTTTTCCATGTTTATCTCTTAGAGTTTCGAATGACTCTTTTAGTACCATCACGTAATCCCAATCCATGCCAAACCACGTCTTCATCCGCAACCTCCAATAGTCGAAATCCTCGTGATTATAGGGAGGTGGAACGTTGATGTCATCACCCAACTTTTCTTCAATCGTCATCTCCTCTAGCTTTTTGCTCTCTCGGCGGTTAGTTCGTAGATGAACGAACCTTCGCTCTGATACCACTTGTTAGGACCTTACCGTGTGCTAGAGGGGGGGGGGGTAAATATCACTTTTCGATCTTGTCTTCCTATAATGGTTAGTGCGCTAGCAGAATAATAAAACCTAAATCTAACAAATACGAAGAACACCTATTTACGTGGTTCAGAGATGAAACTCATACTCTACGGCTGTCCGTAAGGTGGACGATCCCGATCCTTCTGTGGATGATTCCCCGGAGCACCTCCGGCTAGCTCTTGTCACTCCTTGTGGGTGGAGAAACCTCGCCATAGACCTTGGACAATCCCTGAGCAATATAGGCTATTAACTAGCTTTAACCAAGCAAGTTTCTCTAAGGAGAAACAGCCTTAGACGAGCTCCCTTAAATAGAGCTTGAGACTGAAAATGACCGTTACCAGTCGACTAGTCCAGTACTAGTCGACTAGTATTTTCGAATTCAAAAGTCACAGTCTGACTCTTCCAATTCTGGTCACTGCCAGTCGACTGATCCTGGATCAGTCAACTGGTCCATCCTAAGTCTAGGGTTACACTTTCCGAGTACATTTCTCTCTGCACTCGAATCCTCACAACTTAGTTCCTGAGTACAATTCCCTCAGTACTCGAACCCTCACGACCTGGTTGACTCTTCATCCAGTAGCCTCGATCTGTTGCCTTCGTGCCCTCTTCGTCTTCGTCTCCTTTCCCTCAGATGCGCACACAAGCCCTCGGCTTGCCTCCATGCCATCCTTCACGCATGCCTCGAAGTCCACATCCGTCGGCTCATCGTTCCTGTTCCAGCAGCCTTGATCTGTTGCCTTCAAGCCCTCTTCGACTTTGGCCCTCGTCCCTCAAATGCGTACACAAGCCCTCGGCTTGCCTTCATGCCATCCTTCACGCACGCCTCGAAGTCCGCTTCCCTCGGCTCATCATCCCTACTTTGTCCATAGTCCCTCGGATGCGCACACAAGCCCACGGCTTGCCTCCATGCCACCCTTTACCATACCTAAAGACATCCAACAATGCCTATGTGTATCCTGCAAACTTGCACACTCACATACACATATTAGATCACAATGAAACCCTAACTTAACCATATTGACACACACATCAAAACCCATGATCCTCCCGATCATACTTGGGCCGATTGCCCCAACAGTTTTTTTTCCCTATCCAGATTAATTCTAATCTATAGAATTTTAATCCGGGGATATAGGGTGGAATCCCAACGCCAACAGTTGTCATATTTGAAGTATCTGCATATTCGATATAATTTGACTGTGATACATGTTGTGAATATTTTTTGATAATATATTCAATACTATGGTGAATATTTTGGGAAAAACTAATGACATAACAAAATCACATGAGTATTTGAAAGAATTGTTGGTGCCGGAAGCACCAATCGAACCTTATTTTAATATTGGTAAAGGGTTCAAAGTTAAGTGTTAATTATGATCTAATGCTTTACTCTGAGTATGTAGGAAAGTCCTGTTGAGGCAATCTATGGTCTGTGGGATCATGTGTTTTGATGTTTGGACAAAGAATTTAACTTAGGTTTACCCTTGTAATAGATATGTGTATTTGAGTGTGCAGGTTCTGTAGGATACACATAGACTTAGCTTGATGGCTTCGAATCCGTTAAAGGATGTCATGAGTGTTGGGATCTCCCAGCGACATAAACAAAACCCGTAGCGAAAACAAGATCCCTCGAGCGATCTATACGAAAGAAAACTCGTACAATGCGGATCTACAGCTAAATAATAGATCTTATGAGCGATCCATGCGAAAGAAAACTCATACAAAATTAGATCTACAACTTCCTATCTTATAGGTATACCTTTGACGTGTGCCTTTCGCTTATCCCGCTCATCCAAGTACACCGGATCTCTTACACGTTTAAGTGTCCGTGCCTCTATGCGTATCCACACGCACGATCTCTCAAGCTTCGGAGAAGAATCACCTTTATGGTGCTAGCCACAAGAGGATATTCAGAAAGCATGAAAGAGAGGAGGAGAAGGTGTTTCGGCCAAAGGGAAGGAGGAGAAGTAAATGATAAGAAGCTAATCCAAATGATAAGAAAAACACTTTTATATTTATCCCATGAATATGAAGAGTTTTTGCCCCTCTAGCTTCCCTCCATTAAAGACAATAAAAACCCAATTAGAACACATGTTTCTCATGTGGCTCTTCAACTTCTCTTCATCTAATAAAGAGAAATTTTTCATCTTCCTCTATTATTAATTCATTAAACATTTTAATAAATTAATATCTCATTCAAATGTGGTTGAGTCTAATCTAAATGAGTCTAACTCAAATTAGATCTCAATCCCATAATCTAATTGGATTCCTTTGATTCTAACTCAATTAATCCAATTCGGATCAAATCTTAGTCAAACTATGATCAATTAATCTCCGAAGCATCATGTCCTTAATGTGTGACCCAATAGGTTCTCGTAACATTGACAATGTGTTTAAACCACTTTAGTGTTGGGACCGGGTGCATGTCGACAAGGATACGAGTTCGTAAAACTTTAAATTTTTACGTGCAGCGGAAGAGTTTGCATAAAATAATTTCCTAAATTATTTTAACTTCGTATCTAGCATGCAACCTTATAGTGTATCGACATAATCATGAAATAAAAGTTTGCGGAAAGGTAAACTAATTTACTTTTATACCTCGCGTAACTTGAAGAAAGGGACGAGATCCAACCGTAGCGTCCCTTGGAAGCTTCGTCTCTATTCGCGTCCACGCCGAGTTCTCTTCGGGATGACTTCACAAAGTCACGAGTTTTGTGCCGACGGACTACTAGATTCTCGGAAGGCACAACTAGAAGAACAAGAGAAATAATGGAAAAACTAACCGATGAAATAACGGAATCAAAATTCCGAGAAGAGAGGAGTCGCTATCCGCTTCTTCTTCTTCCGTGTTCGGGTTCTCCTTCTTCTTCTTGAAGCTCACGGCCACCACCACCTTGGATGTAGGTTGGGCGCCGGCCCTAGGGGAGCTAGGGTGGGCGCCGGCCCTAAGGGAAGAGAAGGAGGAGGAGGAGAGGAGGGATTAAGAGAGAGAGGGAGAGAACTCTTAATCAACTTCTTGATTAATTGATATGTTCTCAAAGGGCTAGCCTTTGGGTCCTTTATATAGTAGCAACTCTTTGCTAAGTCTCCCTCTAAACGGAATTAGTTATAAGAAATTTATCCTATAAATTTTCTTAACTAATTATTTCCGTTTAAACCAAGTTTTATTATAAACTAATTTATAATAAAACTAATTCTTCTTCTCTTTAATTATGGAATAAATTTTATAAGAAATTTATAACTTTCTTATTATGGAAAAATCAATTCATAATTGATTTTATAAAATTAAAATAAACCAATTCATGGATTATTTTAATCTTCCATAAAAGAATAATTTCTATAAATTTTATTTATATAAATTTCTTTATACAAATTTATTTATCCATAATTTATAAAACAAATCACACTAGATTTATTTTATTAATTAAACCAATTAAATTGGTTTAATCTTCCTTTAATGGCCGGCCACCACAAGGAGGGTTAGCACCCTCTTTGGCCTGCCAAACCAACCCGAACCGGTCGCGAATTAAACTCATTTAATTCGCCCAAAAAGCCTTCAAAAGACTTAGCCATTTTTAGCTTCCATTGCGCCTCTGATTAACTCAGATTCGACTTGTTTCTCTTGATCGGAAAATCCAATTTTCAACTCGTTTTAAATCCTTCGGATTAACTCGTATTGCGTGTGACTAAATAGGCTTTCGATTTATGTTGGCCGTCTATAATTAATCCATTATTATAGAAACGATCATGAGTGGCACCTAGTAGTACATCATGATCCCAATTAATCGAAAGATCAACGGTTTGACCCCAGAAGAAATTATTCTGAAACCCTTCAGCAGCTCTAATGAATTCGTGCCTCATTCCCTTCACCACCTTTATACCCACTTGGTTCAGGACACGGTCTATGGTGTCAGTCCCCACTAGGCTGACTACGTCACACCTAGCCCAAGTAGTGTCTTTTCTCGTCCTTTGGATTTCTAATTACTCTCATGTATTTAAGAGACTCGCACTCTTAACATGATATGCTCTGGCCAGAGGCTTTGAGTAACAATCCGACGATAGGCCTGGGTATACATCTCCTCGCAAGGAGTGGTGAATCCTTTGTAGGCTGTTCAAACATCTTCGGGCACTTCGGCTTATACCCAATCATCCTGGGTCCACACCTCCTTGGAGATGCTTGCTTGAGATGTCAAAGTATAAGTCTCCATGACCAAGATGACTTGAACACCGCAAGTCAAAGGAACATCGCACTTAAGCCGCAGCAAGATCTTCATTGACATATCTACATGTAGATTCCCATATGAAGTCTTACAGCTAGTCACTCCAATGAACTAGTTCCCTTAACTAGCATCCATGTTTATCTCCGGACATCCCAATGTCACCAGCCAGTGAGAATCAGCTGATTAGAGAATAACCCATGCTAGTCTCAACAGAATTGATAGTGTCCGTTTTTATCAATTCATCGACTAGGGATAATTTCAATACTTCACAATTGCACATTAGAGATAATCACTAGTTGTGATCCCATCACAAATTCTCTTATGCTGTGAGTTGTATTGCGGACATTCAGTAGATGAGTTCAAGATCCCAATCAAATACACAAAACATGTATACTCAAATAGTGAATTATCATTTATTAAAATAAATGTTTACATCATAAGGCGATTGCCTTAGGACACTTCTCTCATATCACTAATTTAGACACATAGCAATGAGCGACATCTAACAATGCATCATTGCTACCCAAGTGATGAGAAAGTCAAGATCCGACTTAACCTCTGAGACTATGATAATGTATGACCTTGTCCTTCCATCCTCGATATCTAGATTAACCAATGAGGAATATACCGTTGCCTCCTCGATCAATCTTTATGTTTCTTGACCTGAGTATGTTTACTCAAGCAAATGAACTCAATATCTCATATTGACTCATTTGAGCATGACTATGCATTTCAGTAGTCCTACTCGATCAACCGGCCCACAAATATCACTCCCGTCATATGAGAGGGATAGATCTCATTACATCACTCACACCCTTTCGCATAATTCATTACATACCCAGTGATCACCCTTAAGTCCACCCTGTTACGGGTGACGTTT
>JAGFNQ010007531.1:155343-197098 GCA_024364735.1 Boesenbergia rotunda
GAAAAGACCAACTCTTTTCCCTCAGCGTCTCTTAGAGGGGTGAATCCCTCCTTCACCAAAACCACATACTGATATCCATATTGAGGTAATACTCCATCCTCGACCTCCAATATGGAAAATCTGTCCCGTCGAAGAAGGGAGGTTGGGTGGTGCTGAAGCCTTCTCTTATTGCCATTCTTGTTGACTCTCGGGTGTTAGTTCGTTTGAGCAGAGCCCCAAGCTCTGATACAACTTGTTGGTACTTGGATGGCTAGAGAGGGCGGGGGGGGGGGGGGGGTGAATGAAGCCAGACACTCAAAATAATTGCGCTTTGAACTTCTCTGCGATCAGGGTTAGCAGCAGCGGAAATAATACAAAAACAGGAAGAACAAAACAAAGACAGGAAACCGAAGCTAACAAGATGGTTTACAAGGTTCGGGGATAACTTGCCCCTACTCCTTGGCGTGCCCGTGAGGTGGGCGATCCCTTGATCGTCGGCAGATCAAGCCCCAGTGAACCCGGATAAACTGGAGCCTCCTTCTCGGTGGAGAAACCTCTCCACAATCACCTCAATATGATAGAAGTTGAGTGCATGAGACAACCAGAAGGAAACCTATCAGATACAAAGCAGCGCTCAAGAATGAAGATTACACAGAAAGCTCAAACCACAACAAAAACCCCAGCAACAACCTTTGCTTGTTATTCTGTTCGTTCTGTTCTTCCGCTCCTCTGCTTCCCAGCTTCCTCTTAAGCTCCTGCTCACCATCGCCAGGCTCCATCAGCACCCACTGAGCCACATCCTGACCCACTGACTCCACTGAGCGCTCAGTCTACTGAAGACCTCTTCAGCTGAGCCTCCATTAGTCGCCAGCCGCGCCAAAAGCTGTTGAGACATGGAAATAGGAAACAGACAAACCTGCCATGGTGAAAGTCTCCAGTTGACCTTCCTCCTTCGTTTGAATCATCCTGTCTCGCCTGCAAACTCAGCAGAGGCTTAGCAAGACATATCACAAAGAAATCAGCAGTGTATCAGAAAAGATCAGCATGATTCAGAGCGATCTGACTAGAACCCGCAGGTTCACTGCCAGAAGCCCCTGATCGGTCACCAGACCAATCAGGGTGTGTCCTGATTGGTCACCAGACCAATCAGGGTGTGCCCTGATCGGTCTGGTGACTGATCAGGACACTCCCTGACCGATCAGGATCCATCTTGATCGGTCAGGATGAGGAAACTCCGACATTTTGATCAATCACACTGATCGATCAAGGTCTCCTCTAGCTACGATCTCTTCGTTGATCATTCACCGGAACGATCAGGGGATGAACAAAAACATTCTGTTCCCTCTCTGATCGTTCACCAGAATGGTGAGAGATCGATCCGGGCTCGGGAGTTCGGGAACCTCACTCGGGAGCTTCACTCAGGCCTGATCGGTCACCAGACCTATCAGGGTGTTCCCTGATCGGTCACCAGACCAATCAGGGTGTTCCCTGATTGGTCACCAGACCAATCAGGAGCCGAACAGAAACATTCTGTTCCCTCTCTGATCGTTCACCAGAACGATCAAAGATCGATCCGGGTTCGGGAGTTCGGGAACCTCACTCAGGAGTATCACTCGGGAGCATGTGCCAACTACTGATCGGACTCCAGACCGATCCAGACACTTGGCTTACTCATGCTTAGTCCCCCGGACCAAGATTTCATGCCCGACTTCACTCACCGGGACTTTGTTCAACCTAGCTTCACTCACTAGGACCTGGCTTCATTCACTAAGATTTCGGTCACCTAGCTTCACTCGCTAGGACCCGGCTTCACTCAACGGGATTTCATTCACTTGACTTCACTCACCAGGACTTGGCTTCACACACCAGGGTTTCAGTCACCTGGCTTCACTCACCAGGACTCGACTTCACTCACCGGGATTTCGGTCACCTGGCTTCACTCACTAGGACCCGACTTCACTCATTGGGGTTTCCGTCACCTGGCTTCACTCACCAGGACCCGGCTTCACTCACCGGGATTTTCGTCATCCGACTTCACTCACCGGGACCCGATTTCACTCACCGGGGTTTTCGTCACCCGACTTCACTCACCGGGACCCGACTTCACTCACCGAGATTTCCATCACCCGGCTTCACTCACCGGGACCCGCCTTCACTCACCGGGATTTCCATCACTCTGCGCCCAATCCCCGACCAGGACTAAATCCGAATTACTCTACCAAACTTAAATCGGTGTCAACACCAAAACAACAATCGGGCCAGACTGCATCAACATTGAGCAGTTTCACCTGAACTATAATATGAACAAAAGGACATATTCGTTGGCGGAACTTCTGACAGAACTCCAGGCAGCAGAGGGGCTATTTTTTCAGAGTGCTAAAGGTTTTGTTACTGAAAAGATTTCTACTTCTAAGCCAAAAGGCAAGAAGAAGAAGAAACAAGATTTAACAAAAAAGGCAGCTGGATCTCAAGGACCTCAGGCTGGAGTGAAGAAGCCGAATGACAAGTGCTTCACATGCAAGCAGACTGGACATTGAAGGTGGGCTGTCCCCGCCGAAAGGAGAAAAATCAAGGTATATCTTTTTCTTTAGTTGTTGAAACATGTTTAGCGATGTTATCTACCGATACCTGGTGTGTAGATACGGGAGCCACTGATCATGTCTGCAATTCATTATAGGGGTTCCAGGAAACCAGACGACTAGCTGAGGGAGAAATTACCGTCTACATGGGCAATGCTACAGAGGTGACGGCCATTGCAGTGGGAGATGTCTATTTATCTTTTGCTAAAAATAAATGTTTGATTTTGAGAAATTGTCTTTACGTACCTTCATTTAGAAAGAATTTAATTCTAGTTTCTAAATTATTTTTGGATGGATATTCTGTTTCTTTTAATGACAAAGTTGTTATAAAAAGGAATAGAGAGATTATCTGTTCTGGTGCGTTGGTTGATAATTTATATACTCTTAATCCAATTTCTCCCACGATGCAAATAGAAATTAACAACTCTTCGTCTAATCATAATAAGAGAAAAGAAACTTTGAAAATGAACCAAACGTATCTTTGGAATCTACGGTTAGGTCATATTAACCTAAGTAGAATTCAAATGTTGATAGCCGATGAACCTTTGGGTTCATTGGTGGTGGAAAACTTCCCAACTTGTGAATCTTACACGGAAGGTAAAATGACCAAGAGGCCTTTAAGGCCAAGGGTATAGAGACAAAGATGTGTTAGAATTGGTTCATTCTGATTTGTGTGGTCCTATGTCTATTTAGGCTAGAGGTGGCTTTGAATATTTCGTCTCATTTATAGATGACTATTTAAGGTATGGATACATTTACTTGACGCGCTGCAAGTCTGAATGCTTTGACAGGTTTAAAAAATTCAAGGCTGATGTGGAGAAACGTCAAGCTAAAAGTATCAAGACACTACGGTCTGATCGTGGTGGTGAGTACCTCTAGGGAGAGTTTAGGAGTTACTTATCAGAGGCTGGGATTCAATCCCAATTGTCTGCACCTGGTACACCCCAACAGAACGGTGTGGCAGAGCGAAGGAATATGACTCTTATGGAGATGGTTAGATCAATGATGAGTTTTTCGGAGTTACCGAGTTCATTCTGGGCATATGCTTTGGAAACGGCAGTGCACATTTTGAACTTGGTACATTCTAAATCAGTATCCTCTACTCCCACAGAATTGTGCATATGGCGTAAGCCTAGTCTGAGATATTCGAATTTAGGGTAGTCCAGCACATGTGCTGAAGGGAGACGCTGATAAGTTGGAATCTCGTACAGAAGTATGCTTGTTCATAGGCTATCCTGGAGGAACAAAATGTAGTTTATTTTATAATCCTAAAGATCAGAATAATGGGGTATGGCTTGGCGGGTTTCCTAATCGAAAACCTGGTCATTTTTGAGAGATCTCTCCATGTCTACGGATTAAAAATTAATCCGAATGGAGACCCGTCTCCCAAACGACCATCTCGTCATCATATCAATCGATTTGAATTACAACTTAGTCAATCTCAAAGATCGAGTCTTATAATTCGCCTAACCGATAGACCGCGGAAAAGACGACGAATGGATCACCGGTTTTTGTGTTTATTATCGGGGTCCAATAATTAATTATCATACATTAATTAACCAATTAATCAATCATGATAATTAATTAACATGCAACATAAAATGATAGAACTTAAAGTAGGAGCCAAGAGAGAAATATACCTCTTTTTACCTTACGATCTTCTACTGTATGTCCCTTCCCTATTGGACGTCGTGTGGGCGACGAGCTACCAAGATCCGGAGTCACCAAACAAGAGCGAAAACCTCTCTTCTTCCCTCTCCTTGCGCCGGCTAACAAAACCCTAGGGTTTTTGTTGCCGCCGACCACAAAGGGAAGAAGCTCCCTCTTTCTCACTGCCACCACCTCCTCCTTCCTCCAACAACCGCTGCTGACCCAAGGAGAAGCCAAGGAGATGAGCTCCTCCATCTTTTGGCCACCGGAAAACCTCCCTTGGAGGTTATCGCCGCCGCCGCCCCTAGCCAAGGAGATGTCGCCGGCGGGTCTTGTCCTCTCCTACTTCAGTTGCGTCCGGCCAAGAGGAAGAAGGAGAAGCCCTCTTCCTTCCTTGAGCCACGCCACAAGTAGGGAAAGCAAGCCAACAAGAGAAGAGATCACTTCTTCTCTTATTCCCTTACCGCCGACCATTCTTTTCCCTTGGAGAGAGAGAGTGAGAGAGGGAGAGAAAATAATGAGAGGCTTAATCAATCTTGTTTCTTGATGGCTTCATGGGGTATATATAGGGCTACGATAGGGACCATGAGGAGGAGTTGGGTCTTGGCCTGCTAATGGATCTAAATCTGATCCATTAATGAAGATCCATTCCACTAAAGGATCTTCATTAAACTTCCTCACCAACCCCCATATTTTCATATGGGCTCCACCTATTATGAGTATATTCATCTCCCTGTGTTTAAGATATCGAATGTCTATCGATTAATTTAAATTACTGACAATTTTAATTAATCAACTTCTGACTCCTTGACTAGTACCACTCATCCTTATCATCATGTTGGATCAAATCCACCTGTAGGGTTTAACATGATGAGCCTTATGAGCTCATCAAGGGGGCATCATCATCCCGACTCACCAGGACACTGATTCCATCAATAATCAATGGCACACCATGTAATTAATATTATTTCCCAACTTACCGGGCCTATCGATTTAGCATAATAAATCTCACCCATTGGTAAATCAAAGAAATAAAATACTAAATATACGTGCCCGTTATTATATCGAGATTTAGAGATTGTACTCCATAATAAACCGAGGTCCGATCCAATGTACACAAAATATACTAGTGTAATTCTATGATTAAGATAAACCACACCTAATTACACTACAACCATCCTGATTGTTTGTCCAACTCCATCTCGGTTGTGAGCCTCTACTTATACTATGCAAGGCACTGATAACATGATCTTTTGTGTGTCACCACACACCATGTTATCTACAATGCAGAGTTTGAGACGGTTATGCATATAATAATATAAACATGCAACTGTGTTGTTGTGATTCTCTTTCAAAATGTAGATGTTCATAGAAAAAGACAAGTCTTTTAGTATACATCCTAACACAAAAGGTCATCATTAGCACGAATGCCCAATTTTTAGAGGAGGACTATGTAATGAACCACAAGCCCATGAGTAAGAATGTTCTAGAGGAAATGAGAGGGGATGTTTCTACTTCAGTACCAATGGTACAGGAGGATATACCATAAGTGACTACACCGCGTGTCATAGAGGATACACAGGTAGTACCTCATCATAGTGGGAGGGTTGTTAGATAACCTGATAGATTCATGATTTTGGGTGAGTCTTCAGACTTGGTCTTTGGTTGACATGAACTTGATCCCTGGACCTATGACGAGGCACTCCAAGATAAAAATGCAGTATCTTGGCAAAAGGCGATGAATTCTGAGAGAATCTATGGATTCTAATCAAGTCTAGGAGCTAGTAGATCCACCTGATGGTGTAAAAGCTATTGGATGCAAGTGGATCTACAAAAGAAAGAGAGGATCAGACGGGAAGGTGGAAACCTTCAAAGCAAGGCTTGTTGCGAAGGGGTATACTTAGAAAGAGGGTATCGATTATGAGGAGACGTTTTCACCGGTAGCCATGCTTATGTCTATCCGAATTCTCTTGTCTATTGCTGCTCATATGGATTATGAGGTTTGGCAGATGGATGTCAAGACGGCTTTCCTTAATGGATGTCTTGAGGAAAACATCTATATGAAGCAACCAGAGGGGTTCATTGCAAAGGGAAAAGGGCATCTTGTGTGTAAGCTTAATCGGTCCATTTATGGATTGAAGCAAGCTTCAAGATTTTGGAACATCCGGTTTGATGAGGTAATCCAGTCTTATGGATTTATTCAATGTCCGGATGAGTCCTGTGTATGGAAGAGATGTGACGAAAATATAGTGGTATTTCTTGTACTATACGTAGATGACATTTTGCTCATTGGCAACAATGTCAAAGTGTTGTCAGACGTAAGGGTATGATTGTCCAAACAGTTTGATATGATTGACTTGGGAGAAGCTGGACACATCCTTGGGATCAAAGTTATAAGGGATCACAAGAAAAGGATGTCGTGTTTATCTCAAGCTTCATACATTGACACTATCCTAGCTCGTTTTGGCATGCAGAACTCCAAGAAAGGTTTTCTACCATTTCGGCATTAAGGAGATGTGTCCAAAAACATCAAAAAAGATAGAGGAGATGAAGGTGGTTCCTTATGCTTCGGCTGTAGGAAGCCTAATGTATGCTATGTTATGTACGAGACCGAATATCTGGTTTGCCGTGGGCATGGTTAGCAGATATCAGAGTAATCCAGGACAGGGACATTAGACTATAGTAAAGCATATATTAAAGTACCTGAAAATGACTAGGAATTATATGCTAGTTTACTAGGTAGATCAATTGCTCCCTGTGGGTTACACGGAATCTGATTTCCAATCAGATAGGGATAACAGTAAGTCTACCTCAGGGTATGTGTTTACATTGGGAGGTGGAGCCATAGTATGGAGGAGTATCAAGCAGAAATGCGTTGCAGACTCCACCATGGAAGCTGAGTATGTGGCAGCCTCTAAGGAAGCCAAGGAAGTTGTATGGCTTTGGAACTTCTTGATGGACTTAGATGTGATTCCTGGTTTGCCCAGAGCTATCACAATTTATTATGATAACAGTGGTGCAGTAGCAAACTCGAAGGAACCACGAGCCCATAAGGCAAGTAAACACATAGAGCGCAAGTACCACCTTATACGAGACATCGTAAAGCGAGGAGAAGTTGTTGTCGCCAAGATTGCATCAACATATAACCTGGCAGATCCTTTCACTAAGACCCTTCCTGCGAAAGCTTATGATAGGCATGTGGAGGGGATAGGAATCAGATGTATGACAGTTTGATGGCAGCATAGTCTTTTAGTATAAGTGAGAAATTGTCAGTAATTTAAATTAATCAACGGACATTCGATATCTTAAATATGGGGAGAAATTGTACTCATAATAGGTGGAGCCCATATATAAATATGGGGGTTGGTGAGGTGATTCAATGAAGGGCCTTTAGTGGAATGACTCTTTGTTGGTGCAGAATGCACCAAAGTCAAACCTGTGTTTGATAATGGCAACAGAGGTCAAAAGTTAAGTCTTACTTGTGTTTCTAACAAACTACTCTAGTGTGCAGAGATAAAGTCCTAGCGAAGGAAAGCTAGGCACCTGGCGAAGGACTGCCAGTATTCAAGCCCTAGCGAAGGACTGCTAGGCACCTGGCGAAGGACTGCCAGTATCCAAGCCCTAGCGAAGGACTGCTAGGCAACTGGCGAAGGACTGTCAGTATCCAAGCCCTAGTGAAGGACTGCTAGGCAACTGGCGAAGGACTGCCAGTATCCAAGCCCTAGCGAAGGACTGCTAGGCGCCAGGCGAAAGACAGCTTGGGACTAAAGCCCTAGCGAAGGACTGCTAGGCAACTGGCGAAGGACTGCCAGTTTACAAGACCTGACAAAGGACCGTCAGGCAAAAGTCCAACTAGAGGAACAGTTGGCATCAGGTAAATTCTCCCGAGAGGAGTAGGTGAGGACGCGTTCCCCGTCGAGGGAACAGTAGGCGTCGGTTCGACCTAGGACTCCATTTTGGAGACCAAAGTCAGAACCAAGACAGCTAAGGCTGTATAAACAAATACTTTATTGCTTTATTGTGTTTTGGACTAACCCTGGATGCAGGACCGAAGGAACGTGTGTCTGCAGCTCAGAAAGCCTCAAAGGAGAGAGGCAAAGGCTGAGTAGGGCGCCCGGAGTGTCCCGGGCGCCCCCAAGGTACATACAAAACATGTCAAAGGAAAAAGGGTTCGAATAGCTGCTGGGCGGGGCGCCCCCGTGCTCCCGGGCGCCCGCGCTGCTCCCGGGCGCCCCCAGCGTCCCGGGCGCCCCCATGCGTATACCTCGAACCGAAGCCCTCGAAGCCAAGCGGATAAAATTTGACCCGGTCAATCCGGGCGGCCCGAGTCCTCCGGGCGCCCCGGTCAAAGCGGATCCAGAGGATCAGACGCGACCGAGACTTTGACGGATCAAAGGCCACGTGGGGGGCGCCCCCGACGTCCCGGGCGCCCCCGACGTCCCAGGCGCCCCCAGGCCCTATATAAAGGCCCTTCGACCAAGGCTTCAGACAACCAATTCATTCAACGCTTCCACGCTCTTCTGCTCTCGCGCCTTGCTCCGGAAACTGCCCAACTCGAGCCGACGACGTCCCGCTGCTCCGAACAAGTGAACCTACAATCGGACGTCGGTAAAAGAAGAGCATCTTTTTCTTAATTGTTAAAGTTTACTGCACTTACTCTGTATTCAATATTTGTAAACTGTCTTTGCGCCAAATATAGAATTGCCCAAAGTAAACGGTCAACGACCGTGGGCCTTGGAGTAGGAGTCGACACAGGCTCCGAACCAAGTAAATCGACTGTGTCTCTGTGTATTGGTTTTAATTTCCGCTGCGTACCTACTCTTACTCAAATCCGAAAGTTTACCGATATTCACCCCCCCTCTATCGGTTTTATCGATCCAACAAGTGGTATCAGAGCGGGGAAGTTCAAACCTGGTGCAACCACCAGTTTGAAATTTTTTTTCGGATTCTTATTTTTCTATTTCTTTTCCCTTACGAATTTTTCGTTAAATATTTCATTCGATTTTTTTTGTTAAAGCGAGGTTGGTGCAACACCCCTCGTTATTTAATTTATCCAGCACTACTAATCCAAGACCTAGTCTTGGAAAATTGATTTTTTCTTTTTTAGTTTTTCTTTTTCAGACTAAATGGCCATGCAAGAGGGATTTAGCACCGCAAGACCTCCACTCTTCAGTGGAGAAGACTTTTCCTACTGGAAAAGTCGTATGGAGGTCCACCTGAAAACTCAGGTGGACATGTGGATCATTATCCAGTCCGGTCTGGAGATCCCCCGAAATGCTGATGGACTTCCTCAGAACTACTCTGAATGGGACAACTCCCTAAAACGCAAGATAGAAGCCGACGCAAAAGCTACTCAGACTCTTCAATGCGGATTGACGAAAGAGGAGCTGAACCGCGTGGGCCCCTTCAACAGTGCAAAGGAGCTGTGGACAAAACTGATCGAGCTACACGAAGGGACTTCAGATACTCGGATCAGCAAGAGGGATCTGCTACTAAACAAACTCTACACCATCAAGATGGCTGACAACGAAACAGCAGCCCAGCTCCACGCACGAATCCAAGAGGTAATGAACGGTCTTCACACAATAGGTCACAAGGTTGAAAACCGTGACCTAATAAGGTATGCCCTAAACGCCTTCCCTAGAAACACCTTGTGGGCATCTATGGTAGATGCATACAAGGTCTCTAGAGATCTTTCTAAAATAAAATTAGATGAATTGTTTTCCGAACTAGAACTGCACGAACAAACTAACACCAATATGGTCGAGAAAGGTATTGCTTTCGTTGTAGGTAAAACTGGAAGGACAACGAAGAAGAAGCCCGAACCCGAACCTGAGTCTAACTCTGACTCAGACTCAGAAGAAGAAGATGGAGATCAAACTAAGCTGGTCCGGCTCGCTCGAAGCTACTACAAGGAGCTGAAGAACCAAACCAACAAACGGAAAATCGGCCGAAGAAAGGACGAACCAACTGAACCCGCGAACAAGCATAATGTGACCTGCTACGAGTGCAAGAAAAAGGGCCACTACAAGTCAGAATGCCCTAACCTAAAGGAGACAAAAAGGACGAGAAAAAAGAAGGCACTGTAAGTTACCTGGGACGAATCTTCCTCAGAAGAAGAAGAAGAGACACCCCAGTCCAACCTCCTAGCTCTGACCGCTTCAGAAGAAGTCGGGACCGAATCAGAAACAGAACAGGAGGACGGCGAGCTAACCTTCACGGAAGACGGAGAAATTAAGGTAACTGGTTTTAATAGATTGCAATTAAGTGAATTAATTTCCTTTCTTTCTCGAGATTTGGCCAAAGCCAAACTCCGAGTCGAATCCCTCCGACAGGAAGTAAAACTCCTGAAAGAGGGAGCTGACTCTAAACCCTTAATCGAGAAGGTTCAGGAAGGAACTCCTACTCAAGTTGAAAAACTTGAAAAGGAAAACTCCTCCCTGAAAACTAAGGTTAAGGATCTTAGATCAGCATTAGAACGATTTACATCTGGTTCCAAGGGTCTTGACATGATCCTTGGAAAACAGAAATCAGTTCTAAATCGATCCGGATTGGGCTATAGAACCAAATCTCGGCAAAGATCTTACCTTGCTGTACTGAATCAGTCCAGAGGTAAAATTCAGGCATGGGTACCTAAACTATACCTGAACAAACCGACTGGATCAAATCAGTATTGGATCCCCAAGGACAAGATTCACATCTTGCCTAACCATCACCGTGGCTTTAGTCTAGGGGGAGCCAAACTGAAAACTATAGTCATTATTAGATAAATTTTTTTTTCAATATGATTGTTTGCCTGTTTATTTAATTTCTGCAATTCACCATGCTTAGACTTAGGCTAGTTTAAGGACCAAACAAACTTAACTGAAACTTGAAAACATAGTATTGGGTGGAGGTGAGATGATAGTACGTTGGGGAAACCAATTCTAATAAGATCAAGTTTACTTGGTCTCTTTAGACTGGTGAAACCAGCCGAAGCTACCGATCCAAAATCCAAACTAGTTAGACCAGAAATTTTTCAAAGAATAATTTTGAAAATGAAATTTCATTAAAAGGCTTTGTCAAGGAAAGGGTGGATGATCCCATAAGGCTTCGGCCAAAGAAGGCCTACTGCCTCGCCAAGACCTGGAAGTCAATTTTTGAAATTCAAATTCAAATTAATTTTTGTCAAATTCGAATCTAACACAAAATTTCAGTTATTTGTAGATTTAAACATTTTTGTTAAAATTAATTGTTTTCAAAATTAATTAAGTTTTTAAAATTTAATTGTTTTCAAAATTAATCAAACTTTTCAAAATAACTTTTAATCATCAAAACCTGTCTCACGAAAACCATAAGGTTAACGTGATTGAAAACCCTAGACTTGGGTGAGACAGACTAGGCAGTGAAACTCAATTTAAGCTATTCCTGATTCTAATTGGATCCAAATCAAGAAAATTCTTTATGCGTAGGAACATAAAGATTTGGACCAATGGATGTTGGATAGCGGTTGCTCCAGACACATGACTGGAGATAAATTGAAGTTCACCAAGCTCAAACTCAAAAACCTAGGCTCAGTGGCATTTGGCAATAATGCTACACTCAAGCTAATTGGGTCAGGTAATATTGAGCTTAAATCTGATTTCATTATTAAGAAAGTTCTATTGGTTCAAAACTTTAATTTTAACTTGCTTAGCATAAGTCAGTTATGTGATTCTGGTTATATAGTTACTTTCAACAATTCTAACTGCCTGATTAGAAATGAACAAGACTCAGAAATCATACTTAAGGGCACTAGGAAAAACAATGTATACACTATATACCCAAATGTATGTTAACACAATTAGAACAAACAAACCTCTGGCATAGGAGATTAGGTCATACCAATCTAAGAACTATCTCAAAAATTACCCAACTTGGCCTAATCAAAGGTATTCCCAAAATTAAAAATAATGAAAACCTAATATGTGAATCTTGTAATCAAGGTAAACAAACCAAATCCAATCACAAATTAATTCAATCTGATCTAACTCAAACCACACTTGAGCTCCTGCACCTTGACCTATTTGATTCACATGGAGCCAAGTCACTAAGCGGAAACCGATACTGCTTAGTAATAGTCGATGATTACTCTAGGTTTACCTGGGTTAGGTTCTTAAAAACCAAAGATGAAACCCTAAACCTATTTAATGAATTCTGTAAACTAATTGAAAATCAAAACGACACCAAAATTAAAAGACTTAGGAGTGATCACGGGGGAGAGTTTGAAAATCAACGATTCGAGGAATTCTGTAAGGTAAATGGGTACCTACATGAATTTTCATGTCCTAGAACCCCCCAACAAAATGGGATAGTTGAGCGAAGGAATAGAACATTACAAGAAGCCGCTAGGGCTATGCTCAACGAATTTAATCTAGCAAACCAATTTTGGGCAGAAGCAATTAGTACGGCCTGTTATATCCAAAATAGGGTTTTGATTAACAAGCGACACAACAAAATCCCCTATGAACTGTACTATCATAGACTCCCCAACCTACACTACCTAAGGGTCTTTGGATGTAAAGTCTATATCCTAAACACTAAAGACTATTTAGAAAAATTTCAGTCCAAGTCAGACCCAGGTATTTTCCTAGGATACTCAACCACAAGTAGAGCCTATAGAGTTTACAACAAACAAACTAAGAAAATTGAAGAAACAACAAACCTAATTTTTGATGAAAAAATCAACTCAACATCTAATAATCCAGACTTAACTTCATCAAACTCTGACCAAGAAAATGAACAAACTATTGAACCCTTAATTGAACCCTTAAACGAACTAACCATTGAACCAATTAATGAGTCAACTGAATCAAGTATCCAACCAACAAATGAACCAGCTCAAAGAGTCGAATCAAATAGTGAACCAAACCGACCAGCCGGACCTGAGGCTGAACCAAGTTCTAGAAGAACCAAGAAACCCAGACTTAGTCACCCAACTGATCAAATTGTGGGTGATCCAACTCTAGGAGTCAGAACTAGATCCTCCCATAGAAACCTTAGTCAAATAGCTATGATATCAAAAATTGAACCCAAAACTATAGATGAAGCCTTACCTGACCCTGACTGGATCATAGCTATGCAAGAAGAATTAGCCCAATTTGAAAGGAACCAAGTCTGGGAACTAGTACCTAAACCTGAAGGCAAATCCATCATAGATACTAAGTGGGTCTTTAGGAATAAACTAAATGATCAAGGAGAAATAGTCAGAAATAAAGCCCGCTTAGTAGCCAAGGGGTTCAGCCAAGTAGAGGGATTAGATTACGATGAGACATACGCCCCAGTAGCTAGACTTGAGTCCATTAGAATGTTATTAGCATTTGCATCCCATAAAGGATTCAAATTATATCAAATGGATGTAAAGTCAGCCTTTTAAATGGATTTATTAAAGAAGAAGTTTATGTAGGACAACCCCCAGGGTTTGAGGACTTAGACAGACCTAACCATGTTTACAAACTAACCAAAGCATTATATGGACTAAAACAAGCACCTAGGGCCTGGTATGAACGGTTATCAACCTATTTAACTTCTAAAGAATTTAAACAAGGCCAAATTGACTCAACTTTATTTGTTAAAACCCTAGGAAAAGATATATTTATTGCCCAAATTTACGTAGATGACATAATCTTTGGATCCACCAACACCAACTTTCTAAAAGAATTTGTCAAGATAATGGAAGATGAATTTGAAATGAGTTTAGTTGGTGAGCTTACATTTTTCCTAGGACTACAAATCAAACAAACTAGGGATGGTAACTATGTTCATCAATTCAAATATGCTAAAGAATTAATAAAGAAATTTAAAATGGATAACTCTAAAAGCATAAGTACCCCCATGGCCACTAATATAAAAATAGATAGTGACCCTGATGGTAAACCAGTGGACCTTAAACTATATAGGAGTATGATAGGTAGCCTACTGTACCTTACAGCCAGTAGACCTGATATTCTCTTTGCTGTAGGAATGTGTGCTAGATACCAAACCTGTGCTAAGGAAACGCACTTAGCAGCCCTAAAAAGAATACTGAGATATGTAAAGGGCACCCTAAATGTAGGGATTTGGTATCCTAGGACCTCAACTTTTGATTTAACCGGATACTCAGATTCTGACTATGCTGGCTGTAAATTAGATAGAAAGAGCACAAGTGGAAGCTGCCAACTGTTAGGTCAGAGTCTAGTTAGTTGGTGCAGCAGAAAACAACACTGTGTAGCTCTATCCACAACTGAAGCTGAGTATGTGGCCTTAGGAGAGTGTGTTGCTCAACTTTTATGGATGATGCACACACTTAGGGACTTCCAGCTCAATTACACCCAAACTCAAGTATTTATTGACAATATAAGTTCAATCAATTTAACGAAAAACCCAATTCAACACTCCAGAACCAAACATATAGAAGTCAAACATCATTTTGTAAGAGACCATGTAGCCAGGGGTGAAATAGTACTTAAACATATTGACTCTAAATCCAACCTAGCTGATATATTCACAAAACCCTTACCTGAATCTGAGTTCAGTTCACTAAGAAGGCAGTTAGGACTGTGCTTTGTAGAATAGATTAATTTTCTTCTCTACTTGATTTAATTTTTTTTTAATTTGAAAAACTGTTTTACTAACTTTCAAAATTAGTTTTCATTTTTTGAAGTAGTTTTATTTCAAAACTATCCCCTTCAAAAACTAGGGTTTTTCGAAAATGGACTTAGCCTAGGCCCTAACCCTAGAACTGCATGCACCTATAGACTTAGAAGCCAGCATCTCACAAGCACCTTAGGGTACTTTTGATTGATAACCTAGAAAGGGTTGAGATGCTTAGGTCTTTGCCTTAATTCAAGATGCTTTAAGTCAGTGCATCTGCAGCAATTGGGGCACTAAATACAACTTATACAGCAATCAAGTTAAGTGTCAAGTTTAGAAAATCTAACTTGAACAGAAACACTTAACTTGACTAACCCTAGCAAAAACTACTGTTCATAACAGTTAGTGAGTAGCTAATTGGGTTAGACAGGTCCCTACAGAGAAAATTGATTGATTTAGTTAAGTCTAATTATGATTTGGTTCAGTACAGCAAAATCTTACTTATTTCCTTTATCTCTGCTATATTTATTTGTTTTGATATATGGCAAAGGGGGAGAGATAGGAAAGGAGAGAGTAAAAAGTTTTCAAAATTTTTTTATATCTTTTGAAAAATACTTAAGCTTTCAAAAGTTTTCAAAATTTTTCCTTTATTCAAAAAGGTTCAAAAATATACTTTTCCTTTCGTCAAAAGCTTAAACTTTTTGAAGAAGTACTAAAGTTCTTAAAGCTTTTTAAATTTTTGCCTAAGTACTCCAGTTTCAAAATTTCTTAAAACTTTCAAAATTTTGCCTAAAAGTACTCTAGTTTCAAAAAATTTCTTAAAGGCTTTTAAAATGATACTAAGTACTCTAGCTGCAAGATTTTTACTCAAGCTTTCAAAATTTTCCTAAGTACTCTAGCTTTTCAAAAGATTCTTACTTAAGTTTGTCAAATTTTTTACTCCAAAAGCTTAAGTTTTTTTAAACTGTATTAAAACTGAAATTCTTACTTAAGCTAACATTTTCAAAACCTTTGAGTACCTTGAAACTTAAAACCTCAAACTTGTTAAGTACTCAAAAATCGTGTTTCAAAAATCTTCCTATATACTTTTAACTTAAGATTCCTAAGTACCTAAAACTTAAGTTTTCAAAGTACGAGTAAAGTTTTTCTAACCCCACGAATTTTTGAAAAATCTAGGGGGAGATTCCTTCCAGGGGGAGGAACAAAAATTAACATTTTTTTTGCTTGCTTAAACTTAACTTTTTGAACTAAGGTTGCCATAAATCAAAAAGGGGGAGATTGTTGGTGCAGAATGCACCAAAGTCAAACCTGTGTTTTGATAATGGCAACAGAGGTCAAAAGTTAAGTCTTACTTGTGTTTCTAACAAACTACTCTAGTGTGCAGAGATAAAGTCCTAGCGAAGGAAAGCTAGGCACCTGGCGAAGGACTGCCAGTATTCAAGCCCTAGCGAAGACTGCTAGGCACCTGGCGAAGGACTGCCAGTATCCAAGCCCTGGCGAAGGACTGCCAGTATCCAAGCCCTAGCGAAGGACTGCTAGGCAACTGGCGAAGGACTGCCAGTATCCAAGCCCTAGCGAAGGACTGCTAGGCGCCAGGCGAAGGACAGCTTGGGACTAAAGCCCTAGCGAAGGACTGCTAGGCAACTGGCGAAGGACTGCCAGTTTACAAGACCTGACAAAGGACCGTCAGGCAAAAGTCCAACTAGAGGAACAGTTGGCATCAGGTAAATTCTCCCGAGAGGAGTAGGTGAGGACGCGTTCCCCGTCGAGGGAACAGTAGGCGTCGGTTCGACCTAGGACTCCATTTTGGAGACCAAAGTCAGAACCAAGATAGCTAAGGCTGTATAAACAAATACTTTATTGCTTTATTGTGTTTTGGACTAACCCTGGATGCAGGACCGAAGGAACGTGTGTCTGCAGCTCAGAAAGCCTCAAAGGAGAGAGGCAAAGGCTGAGTAGGGCGCCCGGAGTGTCCCGGGCGCCCCCAAGGTACATACAAAACATGTCAAAGGAAAAAGGGTTCGAATAGCTGCTGGGCGGGGCGCCCCCGTGCTCCCGGGCGCCCGCGCTGCTCCCGGGCGCCCCAGCGTCCCGGGCGCCCCCATGCGTATACCTCGAACCGAAGCCCTCGAAGCCAAGCGGATAAAATTTGACCCGGTCAATCCGGGCGCCCCGAGTCCTCCGGGCGCCCCGGTCAAAGCGGATCCAGAGGATCAGACGCGACCGAGACTTTGACGGATCAAAGGCCACGTGGGGGGCGCCCCCGACGTCCCGGGCGCCCCCAGGCCCTATATAAAGGCCCTTCGACCAAGGCTTCAGACAACCAATTCATTCAACGCTTCCACGCTCTTCTGCTCTCGCGCCTTGCTCCGGAAACTGCCCAACTCGAGCCGACGACGTCCCGCTGCTCCGAACAAGTGAACCTACAATCGGACGTCGGTAAAAGAAGAGCATCTTTTTCTTAATTGTTAAAGTTTACTGCACTTACTCTGTATTCAATATTTGTAAACTGTCTTTGCGCCAAATATAGAATTGCCCAAAGTAAACGGTCAACGACCGTGGGCCTTGGAGTAGGAGTCGACACAGGCTCCGAACCAAGTAAATCGACTGTGTCTCTGTGTATTGGTTTTAATTTCCGCTGCGTACCTACTCTTACTCAAATCCGAAAGTTTACTGATATTCACCCCCCCTCTATCGGTTTTATCGATCCAACACTCTTCATTAATGGATCAGGTTTAGATCCATTAGCAGGCCAACACCCAACTCCTCCTCATGGTCCCTATTGTAGCCCTATATATACCCCATTGGAGTCATGAAACCAAGGCTAATTTATCAATAAAAAATCCAACATGAAAAACCCTAGTTCTCCCTCTCTCTCTCTTTTCTCTCTCCTAGGTCACGCTGGTGAGGAGTAGAAGTTTTGCTTCTTCTTCCTTTGCTCTTCTCTCCCTCTCTTTTGTTGGTGCCGAAAGCACCGAAGTTAAACCTGTGTTTTGATAATGGAAAAGGGTTCAAAAGTTAAGGTTTTATTGTGATCTAACGACGTTACTCGAGTGTGCAGGAAAAGTCCTAGGTCAACTAGGCACGAAGTCCTGACATAAGGTTGGGCAATAAGTCCTGGTCGTGGACTAGACACTGAATACCTGGTAAGTGAAGCTGGGCAATATGTCCTGATCGCGGACTGGGCACGAAGACCTGATCTGGGAGATTGAGCAAAAGTCCAACCGGTGGAGCCGGTTGGCAAAAAGGTAAACTCTCTTGAGAGGAGTAGGTGAGGACGCATTCCTCGTAGGAGGGAACATTAGGCGTCGGTTCAACCTAGGGTTCGATTTCGGAAGCTCAAAGTCAGAACCAAGATAGCTCAGGTTGTTAAACTATGCTTAACTTATATCATTTATATGTTATTTGTGTTTTGGAACTAACCCTGGTTGCAGGAACAAAGGGATGGAAGTTTCTGCTCCCAGGCGCCTGAATGAGGTCAGGCGCCTATGTTGATACAGGCACCCCAGACAAGGGTGTTTCCAGGCACAATCGAAGCAAGCCTCCAGAATAACATATGTGGCGCTTGTGTTTATACAGGCGCCCCAGTTGAAGGGATAAGCGTTGGCCAAGTTTGCGGATTGAGTTTCGCGCAGAATGGGCCACGTGTCAGGCGCCCCCTTCAACACAGGCGCCCCAGCGACTTGTATATAAAGGGGTTCACCCCCTTGGCTTCAAACACAACTTCATTCTATAAATTCTTTCAAGCGCTCTGCTCCAAACGCTCCATGCTCAAGACTCAAGCGCCAATGACGACCCGCGGCTCCGATATTCAATTTTCTCCGGTCGTCGGTATAACTTTTTTTTATTAGGTGCTATATTTTAATTCTATATTCAAAATTCAAATTGTAATAATTTTACGCAATATAGAATTGTCCATCGTAAATGGTCAAGGACTGTGGGCCTTGGAGTAGGAGCCGACTGCGACTCCGAACCAAGTAAAAACAAACATGTTAGCATTGATTTGTTTTTCCGCTACGCAAGTTACTCTAAGTTTTCCGAAAATTTATCGATCGATATTCACCCCCCTCTATCGATTCTAACCGATCCCACATCTTTGTGGTGGCCGACAATCACTAGACAAGGAAGATTCTACTCCTCCTTTGTGGCACGCGGCAACAGCAAGGAGGTAAGGAGATCGGCGGCGTGGAGGAGAGGGTGGTCCTCTTGGCTTGAGGTGGTCAGCACCGGTGAAGGAGGAAGGAGAGGCCATCGGTAGAGATTGAAGAAGGATCCTCTTCTTCTAGTTCTCTTCCTCTCTTCTTCCTCTCTTGTGCAAGATCATCCAAGGAGCAGATAGAGGCTCGCCGACGGCAAGAATTGCCTTCTTGCGGTGCCGGCGGTGAGGAAGGAAGAGGAGGGTCGGCGGCGGGTTTTTCGAAAGAAGAAGAAGTTTCTTTTTGCTTCTTCTTCCTTCTTCTTCATCTTCCTATTCTTCTTCACCTCAACCTCCTTGTGGCCGACACATCTTGGACCTTGGTGGTGGCCGGCGGTGCAAGGAGGAGGTGGAGGTGTGGCCGGCGAAAACCCTAGGTCTAGGGTTTTTTGATTGGCGCGTGGAAGAGGGAAGAAGGAGGATTGATTGGTGGCACCTTGGTGACTCAGGTTCTTGGTAGATCGTCGTCCACATGACGTCCATAAGGGGAGGGTCATACGATACAAGATCGCAAGGTAACGAGAGGTATACCTTCTCCAACGGCTCGTTTATTTTTCTATTATTGCATGTGTGTTTTTAATTAATTATCATGGTTTAATTATTTGTTAATTAATGTTGATAATTAATTATGCCATGGACCCCGATAATAAACACAAAACCGGTGATCCGCTCGTCGTCTTTTGCACAACCAATTGGTTAGGCGAGTTACAAGGCTTAACTATCAAGTTTGGCTAAGTTGTAACTCAAACCAATTAGTACGACGATGAGACGGTCGTTTGAGAGTTAGGTTTGCATTCAGATTAAATTTTAATCTATAGATATGGAGAGGTCTCTCATGGACAACCCCGTGTTCGCTTAGGAAGCTCGCCAAGCTATCCACTAACAATGTATACTAAAAGCCTAGCTTTTGTATGAATATCTATATTTTGGAATAAGAATCACATAGTCATTGTTTACATTTTGTATTTATTACGTGTGTGCATATTGTCTATTACTTTATATTGTCGATAAAATAGTGTGTGGTGCCACACAGAAGATCATGTTATCAGTTCCTTGTTAAGTATAAGTAGTGACTCACAATTGAGATGGATTTGGACAAACCATTGGAATGGTTATAGTATAATTTGGTATTAGTCTATCTTGACTATAGAATTATACTAGTATACTTTGTGTGTATTGAATAGGACCGATTAGAGGTGATTCGATTTATACTGACTATATAATTGAATCAGATCTCAGATATTATGGTGTACATGCTTTTAATCCTGATATAATAACAGACACATGTACTTAATATCTATTTCTTGTTGGATTCTCCCGACACCAAAACATAAAATGCAGCAGAAACAAGAACCCTCGAGCGATCCATGCGAAAGAAAACTCGTACGAAGTTCATCTATCTAATAGATCTATCTACATTGTATACGTTTGGAGCGTGCCCTTTGCTTATCTCGCTCGTCCAAGATGCGCCGGATCTCTTGCACGTTCAAGTGTCCGTGCCTCTATTCATATCCACACGGACACAATCTCTCAACTTCGGGAGAACTACCTTAGTTGTGTTAGCAACTTGAGGTAGTTCACAAGACCACCAAGAACCCACAAGGGTTTCGACCAAGAGGGAGGAGAGGAAGAAGAGAGGAAGGGAAGAATGAAAAGCACTTTTACACAAATTATTCAAAATGACAAGTCCCTCTTTTATATTCATCCCATGAATACAAAGAGTCTTTTGTCTCTTTGACTTCCCTTCATTAAAGCCAATAAAGAGTGTTGGAAACGGATGGCTAGAGAGGGGGGGGGTGAATATAGCCAATCTCTTTGACTTTAAACACTTGTGAGGTTTCTGCACTCCACTTATCAGTAGCACAGCGGAAGAAGCAAAAGAAAGGAAGCAGTGCAGTAAATAAAACAGAAATGAAAGCAAGCAAGAACAACTACCAAAGTCGCTAACAAGAGGGTTTACAAGGTTCGGGGATAACTTGTCCCTACTCCTTGGCGTTAGGGATGGAAATAGGCCAGGCCAGCCCAGGCTTTCACCTTAACAGGCCAGGCCTGTATAATAGCAAACAGGCCTGAGCCTGGCCTGTGGCCTGTTACAGGCTTTATTCTAGGCCTGAGCCTGGTCTGTTCTATAGCCTGGCCTGGCCTGTGGCCTATTTACAAAGCCTGTAATTTAATTCGAAAACATGATAGATACAGATATTCTGATTTTGGATACAAAAACATCAAAGATTTGTGATCTGTTGGTTAGGTGGGTGTAGATAAGTATTGGCTTGGGCGGGAGTCCAGGGATCGAAATTCGAAATTCTACATTTACATTATATTTTGATATTTGGTAATTTATAGAATACATGTTTAACAGGCCCAGGCCGGCCTGTCAGGCTTTATAGGCTTTATATTGAGCCTGGGTCTGGCCTGATAAGAAAAACAGGCTTTCAAAAGAGCCTGTTTATTATTTTAATTTTTAACAGGCCAGGCCACAGGCCCCTGATAGGCCGCCTGGCCTGTTTCCATTCCTACTTGGCGTGCCCTTAAGGTGGGCGATCCCTTGATCATCGGCAGATCAAGCCCCGATGTTCACCGGATATAACGCAACCTCCTTCTCGGTGGAGAAACCTCTCCACAGCATTTCAAACAAGGATATAGATTTAAGCTTAATGAAACACAGAGAAAAACTCTTACTCAGCACCTAGCAAGGACAAGAACACAGCAAGCTTATCCTGAGCTCCACCCAGCGACGATCTCACGCAAGGACTCCCTCCTTCGTGTCTTCTCACTGTTGGACTCCAAGCCCCTTGTTCTTTCCTCCCAGCACTCACGTAAGAGTTGGTTGCTTCTCGATTGCGGTTGCTTGCTCAAAATGATGAAGACTTCAGGAACACAGCAAGCAAGTTGTGGAGAAACACAAGGCGCAGCAAGAACTTCAGCAAGCTCAACACAGAAAAACTGTCGAACACTTCTCTACTTCAGCCGAAGTCTTCTTCTCCTTTTTGTTTCTCCACCAACCATCAGATGACACCATCCCTGCAGCTCCCAGCTGCTCATCTGCCAACGCTAGCTACCACTGAGCTATCCTGGACTCCCTGAGCTTCCCTCAGCCAAGCTCCAGTCTGCAGCTCGGCCGTTGCAACCTGAGATGGAAAAACGGACAAACCTACTCCAAGGAAAGCCTCCATTGGCTTCTCCTTGAGTGTTTGAATCCTCCCCTGTCACCTGCAGCTTAATCAGACTATTAGAGCAGTAAATCAACCAGTAAATCAAATATCAGAAGCAAACAGCAGCGAATCGGATACGATCAGACGCTCTGACCGCGTCTGACAGTGCAATTTGAATTAAAGTGATCGGTCACCGGACCGATCCAGGGCTTGTGGGTCGGTCACCAGACCGATCCACTGCTTCGCTGGGATTCCCAACTCTCGCGGCTATACACGCCTGATCGGTCACCCGACCGATCAGAGTGAAGCCTGATCGGTCACCAGACCGATCAGAGTGAAGCCAGATCGGTCACTCAGACCGATCAGGACAGATGAACAGTGATTTTTTAATCAGATCCTAAGTCCCTGATCGGTCACCAGACCGATCCAGGGTCTGATCCGTAAGGGAACTCACTCACTATCCGCTCCCTGATCGGTCACCAGACCGATCAGGAGCAAGGCAGCAAGGAAGCAGCCTGCTCCCTGATCGGTCACCGGACTGATCAGGAGCCACATAGTAGGTTCCCAACCTCACTGTGCGCTCCCTGATCGGTCACCAGTCTGATCAGACATCGCTGGATCGGTCACCAGACCGATCCACGAAGGAGCAGCGTGCCAATGTCCCTGATCGGTCACCAGACCGATCCAGGGAGTCAAACCCAGCCCTCCAAGCTAGGGTTTCATCCACCTTAGCCCTCCAAGCTAAGGATTTTTCCATCTAACTATCCAAGTTGGGAATTTGCACCTAACCCTCCAAGTTAGGACTTTTCACCTAGCCCTCCAAGCTAGGACTTTTCACCTAGCCCTCCAAGCTAGGACTTTTCACCCAACCCTTCCGAGTTAGAGCATCATCCAACCTAGCCCTCCAAGCTAAGCACCTAACCCTCCAAGCCAGGACTTTTTCACCTAATCCTCCAAGATGGGAATTTGCACCTAACCCTCCAAGTTAGGACTTTTCACCTAGCCCTCCAAGCTAGGACTTTTCACCTAGCCCTCCAAGCTAGGACTTTTCACCCACCTCTTCCGAATTAGGACTTTTCATACACCTAGCCCTCCAAGCTAGGATTTTCAATACCTAACCCTCCAGATTAGGATTTTCCAACACCTAGCCCTCCAGACTAGGATTTTCCATACCATGCCTGATCCCCGATCAGGACTTAATCATAATCAAACATCATCCACCTAAACTAAAATCGGTGTCAACACCAAAACAACAATCAGGGCCAAACTGCATCAACAATCTCCCCCTTTTTGTTGTTTGACAACCCGATTTTAAGTTTAGGGATTCTTAATCAGGTTTTCCAAATTTAGAATCATAGGGGAATCCAGATCCTCCCCCTACAACATGATCATCCTAAACTTAACCAACCACACTCTCCCCCTTTGTCGAACACGAAAAGGGTCTAGACGGGCTGTTAAGTTCAACCATACTCCCCCTCAACCCTAGGGGCATCCCAAAACAACAAGGATTTGATTGAATATTGATAAGCATATGATCACATATGGCAAAAAGATATAGGCATGGCAAAACGGGCATATGTATCATATGAACATGGTAGCATAAGCATGAACATAGCTATGGATAAAAAACGCAGATAATATAGCATAGCATCAACAAGAAGCATATCATCATGGGATAAAACATGCATCAAGGTTATAAAGATCAGGTCATAAAATATCCTAAGAAATAACACGATGCAAGTCACAGGCATCTAAATCCAGAGACGTGTGGCACAAGGCCACACTAAGCAAGTCAAGGGGCATGCAGCCTGAGAGTCATACAAGGCAAGAGATCAGAAGGTCAAATGTCAAACAGAATAGCATCAATCGTCAGCGGCATCATCGTCGGAATCATCGATATATATGATATCCCCGGGTGAAGGGCCACTGGGGGAAGCACCATCAGGAAATGTATGATGATACCATTCTTCATACCATCTGTCCTGGAGTGAGCTCATCTCAGAAACATCAGATGCTAGGGCATCAAGACGGCGATCAAAAGACTGAAACTCGGAGCGGACCTCCTGTCGCCAGAGCTCGGAAATGTGTAAATCGTGCTTCATCATCCGCTCTATCTCCACAACCTGCCAGCGTAGATCAGGAGCCCACTCATCATAATCTGCAGTAATAGCTGGCGGCCCCCGGTCATGAGCTGCTCTTGGTAGCTCCCCTCGCGTCTGCGAGCCTTCCACCTAAGCCCCTGGGGTCCAAGAACAATCCCGGACTGAGCGAGCATGCGACGATCCAGACGGCAGTCCTGTCGAATCATGGGCACAATGTGGCCCTATGAAACATCGATGCCAACCGATTCCAGCCAGGCGGTGATGATATGGACGAATGACATATAGACTGACTGGGAGGACGGCATACAGTGGACGATGATAGAGGAATAGACCGAAGCCACTGGGTCAAAGTCTAACTGCTGATACATCCCGTAGAGCATCAAGCAGTGGAATGGTTGAATCTCATCAAGGTGTTTCGAAGTAGTTGGAAGGAGACAATTGGTGATGATTTTAAACAACACATAATCAACAGGGGAAAGACGAAGAGCAGGAAAAGTGGGAAAGTCACGGATGCGCTCACCAGAACCCCCTGGCCTGGGATGGCCTAGAAAGTACTCGTAGATGGAATCAGGAGTCACTCCATCGAATGGAACCGGAAGGGGATTAGGAGGATAAGGGTAGAGAAAGAAATCATTGTCTGACCGGCGACAGCTGAGAAAATCAGTGAAAATAGATCGATTAAAATCAAGATCAATACCGGCAACACGGGTCCTCCACCCCGTGCCCTCTCCACTCACCATGTTGTTATAAAATTCAGAGACCAAGCCAAGGTTGATTGGCCTCTCAAGATAAAGAATGGATTGGAGATTATAATGTGTGATAATGTGTCGGATGGTTGGGCAATGTTCATAGATGAAGGAATGGTCTATAGTTCGACATGGCATTAATTTGAAATTGTCCCACTGGAATTTGAGAGCAAGACTAATACTCTAAAATCGAGTATGTTGAGGTGGTGGAGGCCTTGGAGACGGTGTAGCTATCGAAAGATCTCTGCCTTTTGAGCTTTCCACCATAGGTTCTTTACCCTTAGAAGACTTCCTAAAGAGTTGAATTAATTATACAATCATGATTTAATCAGGGAAGTGATCACACATGGTTTGAGTCGAAGAACATCAGTTGAATCACAAGTTTAAGAATTGATCATCATAAGTAAGACCCAATCATAAGATAGATATTAAATCAAAAAGAGGACAATAATGAGGTGAAAGATGAATTTGATCATATCGTGAGGATTATAGAGTGAATATAAGATGGAGTTGATCATAAGATAAGAGATTTGATCCAAGGTAGGATATGGAAAAGAGAAGGGCACGACAAATACGAGAGGGTCACGGCACAACACCAAGAACAAACACAGGACCATGATAAGCTTCATATACATAATGTATAAACTGTTTTGAAAGAAAAAACTGAGATCAAAACTTACTTAGGTGCCATTGGTGAGATTTTGAAGGTGGAAAAACCAAGCTTGCACAGGAGACGCTCGCAAGTCAGAGACGCAGAAGACTTCGAGCAAAAGAGAACTTGCCGGGAGCAAGAAAACGCCCGTAGAAGCCTTCGCGAGAACTCACACGCACGCGAAAGAGGGAGACGAAAGCACTGGAGAGCTCTCGCACAAAGCAAAGGTTGCGTGAGTGGGAGGTTTCGGCGCTAGGGTTTGGCAATGAGAGGGTTTTCGCGTAGTTAATCGGTTGTTGGATCGGTCCACCAACCAGAAATTAATGCGTCTGAACGGATCACCGTTCGATCTAATCGCGCCCAGACCGATCAGGCTATAGCCTGATCGGACTGACCTGGGCCTGATCGGTCAGGTGACCGATCAGGAGAGCTCCTGATCGGTCGGCTGACCGATCAGGACACGAACAGTAGGGTCGGAGAGAAACCTCTGAGCTCCCTGATCGGTCTGTGGACCGATCACCATAGGGTGCCAGATCGGTCCGGGGACCGATCCAGGCTAGCTCAGAACACTTGGTCAAAATTCCGGAAGGTCAATGCTTGCCTTGCTGATCGATCTATGGACCGATCATCACAGGAAGGAGCCAGATCGGTCTGGGGACTGATCAGCCCTATGCCTGATCGGTCCGGTGACCGATCAGGGTTCCTGATACTCCCTGATACGAACTGAAATGTTCAGTTTCAGAATTTCTGAATCTTTCCAAGGAAATCTGGTGAAGTTTATCGAACTTGGACATGATCTCATGACTAAAATTGATCCCTGAATAAGGATCAAGAGTCCTTATAGATTCAACAATCACTTTGATCCATCTAAATGGAGTCAAACTCAATCAACAATCATTCAAGCAATTTCAACTAAGTTTGTATCAAATCCAATGTTCCAATCAAGTTTCCTTGATTGGAATGTCCAAGTATGATCATGGAGCCATATACACATATGTTATGCAATGGTTTTCCCCATACTTGGTCACCACAGTGATTATTATCTCGTCAACTTAATTTCTCAAGGGATGTATTGACATTTTGAGAAATTTAGTTGAACCTAACATCTCACCCCATATCTAGCAAACAAAAACGTTTTGGTAAACCTTATAGTTTCTGTGAGATGTTCCCAAAGTTACCCAATTGTTTCCCAACAATTTCGAAATAATCATGAAGGGTTTTGAATGCAATTCAACCCTATGAAGCACGACACATTCCCAACTCCCGTCTTAGGAAACTAAATTCATTTTCGGGAAGTGGTTTAGTGAAAATGTCGGCTAGGTTTGATTTGGACTCTACATGAGAGAGTACAATATCTCCCCTAGCTACATGATCCCTAATGAAGTGGTGACGCACCTCAATATGTTTGGTCCTAGAATGATGGACTGGATTCTTGGTTAAGTTAATTGTGCTTATGTTATCGCATAACACTTGCACACCCTTGTAACTCAATCCATAGTCCTCTAAAGTATGTATCATCCACAACAATTGTGATACACTCTCTCCCATGGCGATATATTCTGCCTCGGTCGTGGAGAGAGCAACACAATGTTGCTTCCGACTTGACCAACTTACTAAGGACGAACCTAAGAATTGACAACCCCCACTTGTGCTTTTCCGGTCCAACTTACATCCAGCGTAGTCGGAATCCGTATAGCCAATTAAATCAAATGATTCGGTACGGGGGTACCATAGACCGACTCCAATTGTGCCCTTGAGATATCTCAAAATTCGCTTAACAACGATTAAGTGAGATTCCTTGGCACAAACTTGATACCAAGCACACATACCCACAACAAATAGTATATCAGGTCGACTAGCTGTAAGGTATTGCAAACTGCCTATCATGCTTCGATATTGAGTTAAATCAACGGGTTTACCACTCTCATCATTGTCTAATCTTGTGTTTGTAGCCATAGGAGTGGTTACCTCTTTTGAATCACTCATATTGAATTTTCGAAGCATTTCTTGTGTATACTTTGATTGGTGCACATGGATACCATCGCGAGTTTGCTTGATTTCAAGTCCAAGAAAGAAAGTCAATTCTGTTGGGACCGGGTGCATGTTGACAAGGATACGGGTTCGTAAAATTTTAAATTTTTACGTGCAGCGGAAGAATTAGCATAAAATAATTTCTCAAATTATTTTAACCACGTATCTAGCATGCAACCTTATGATGTGTGGACATGATCATAAATTAAAACTTTGCGGAAAAGTAAACTAATTTACTTTGTACCTCGCGTAACTCGAAGAAAGGGACAAGATCCAACCGTAGAGTCCCTTGGAAGCTCCGCCTCTATTCGCGTCCACGCCGAGTTCTCTTCGGGATGACTTCGCAAAGTCACGAGTTTTGTGCCGACGAGAACTACTAGATTCTCTAAAGGCACAACTAGAAGATCAAGAGAGAAGAAAGGAAACTAACCACCAAGAAACGGAATCTAAATTCCGGGAAGGAAGGAGATGCGACCCGCTTCTTCTTCTTCTTCTTTGGCACCTTGTTGATGGAGGTTGCCCACGCCAACTCTTGGAGATGTGTGTTGGGACCGGGTGCATGTCGACAAGGATACGGGTTCGTAAAATTTTAAATTTTTACGTGCAGCGGAAGAATTAGCATAAAATAATTTCCTAAATTATTTTAACCACGTATCTAGCATGCAACCTTATGGTGTGTGGACATAATCATAAATTAAAACTTTGCGGAAAAGTAAACTAATTTACTAAGTACCTCGCGTAACTCGAAGTAAGGGACGAGATCCAACCGTAGCGTCCCTTGGAAGCTTCGCCTCTATTCGCGTCCACGCCGAGTTCTCTTCGGGATGACTTCGCAAAGTCACGAGTTTTGTGCCGATGAGAACTACTAGATTCTCTAAAGGCACAACTAGAAGAACAAGAGAAAAGAATGGAAACTCACCAACAAGAAACGAAATCTAAATTCCGGGAAGAGAGGAGTTGTGATCCGCGTCTTCTTCTTCTTGTCTTGGCTTCTCCTTCTCCTTGATAGCTCACGGCAACCAACCCTAAGGGAAGAAGTGCGCCGGCCCTAGGTGGATGAAGGGGCGCCGGCCCTAGTTGCCTCAAGGGGCGCCGGCCCTAGGGTTGAGAAGGGGAAAAGGGAGGAAGAGAATAAGAGAGAGAGAGGGAGAGGATTAACTCTTAATCAACTTAATTGATTGGAATTGAAGGCTAGCCTTTGGTTCCTTTATATAGTAACCTCTCCCTTGCTAAGTCTCCTCTTTAACGGAATTAATGGAATTAATTTTCATAAGAAATTTATCTTATAAATTTTCTTATGAATAATTCCGTTATGCCTAGTTTTATTATAACTAACTTTATAATAAAACAAATTATTCTCTTCTTCAATTATGGAATAAATTTTATAAGAAACTTATAAATTTTCTTTTAATGGAAAAATCAATTCATAATTGATTTTATAAAATTAAAATAAACACTCCACGGATTATTTTAATTTTCCAAAAAGAAATAAATTTCTATAAATTTATTTATATAAATTTCTTTATACAAATTTATTTATCCATAATTTATAAAACAAATCACACTAGATTTATTTTATTAATTAAACCAATTAAATTGGTTTATTCCCTTTTTAATTGCCGGCCAAACCAAGCCGATTCCATCGCGAATTAAACTCATTTAATTCGCCCATTAAGCCTTCAAAAGACTTAGCCATTTTAAGTTTCCGTTGTGCCTCTGATTAACTCAGATTCGACTTATTTCTCTTGATCGGAAAATCTAATTTTCAACTCATTTTAAATCCCTCGGATTACTCGTAGTGCGTGTGACTAAATAGGCTTTCGATTTATGTTGGCCGTCTATAATCAACTAATTATAGAACGATCATGAGTGGCACCTAGTAGTACATCATGACCCCCAATTAATCGAAAGATCAACGGTTTGACCTCAGAAGTAATTCTGAAACCCTTCAGCAGCTCTAATGAATCGTGCCCCATTCCCTTCACCACCTTATACCCACTTGGTTCAGGACATGGTCTGTTTGTGTCAGTCCCCACTAGACTGACTACGTCACACCTAGCCCAAGTAGTGTCTTTCTCGTCCTTTGGATTTCTAATTACTCTCATGTATTTAAGAGACTCGCACTCTAAACATGATATACTCTGGCCAGAGGTTTTGAGTAACAATCCGACGATAGGCCTGGGTATACATCTCCTCGCAAGGAGTGGTGAATCCTTTGTAGGCTGTTCAAACATCTTCGGGCACTTCGGCTTATACCCAATCATCCTGGGTCCACACCTCCTTGGAGATGCTTGCTTAAGATGTTAAAGTATAAGTCTCCATGACCAAGATGACTTGAACACCGCAAGTCAAAGGAACATCGGACTTAAGCTCAGTAAGAACTTCATTGACATATCTACATGTAGATTCCCATATGAAGTCTTACAGCTAGTCACTCCAATGAACTAGTTCCCTTAACTAGCATCCATGTTTATCTCTGGACATCCCAATGTCACCAGCCAGTGAGAATCAGCTGATTAGAGAATAACCCATGCTAGTCTCAACAGAATTGATAGTGTCCGTTTTTATCAATTCATCGACTAGAGATAATTTCAATACTTCACAATTGCACATTTAGAGATAATCACTAGTTGTGATCCCATCACAAATTCTCTTATGCTGTGAATTGTATTGCGGACATTCAGTAGATGAGTTTAAGATCTCAATCAAATACACAAACATGTATACTCAAATAGTGAATTATCATTTATTAGAATAAATGTTTACAATCATAAGGCGATTGCCTTAGGACACTTCTCTCATATTACTAACAAACTCCCACTTGGCCTAATGCCAATCGCTACGGTATCCAATACCACAGGCTCTAACATGACCCTCAAACTTGCTTTGAGGCAAGGCCTTAGTTAAAGGATCCGCTATATTCCTTTCAGTGGGAACTCTCTCAATTTGTATATCATTCCTACTTATAATCTCTCTGATCAGATGATAGCGTCGAAGCACGTGTTTGGATCGCTGATGAGACCTTGGTTCCTTCGCTTGTGCAATAGCTCCATTGTTGTCGCAGTAAACCGGCACTGCTTCATCAATGGTTGGAACCACACCAAGTTCTGAGACAAACTTCTTGATCCAAACTGCTTCCTTTGCTGCTTCCGAAGCTGCGATATATTCCGCTTCCATGGTAGAATCCGCTACGGTGTCTTGTTTGGAACTTTTCCAACTTACTGCGCCTCCATTCAAAGTAAATACGTATCCAGACTGCGATTTGGAGTCATCCTTATCTGTCTGGAAACTGGCATCTGTATACCCACGTATTACCATATCTCCTTCTCCATATATTAGGAACACATCCTTAGTTCTTCTTAAGTACTTAAGGATTGTCTTTACAGCCGCCCAATGATCCATCCCTGGATCAGATTGGTATCTGCTCGTGACACTTAGAGCATATGATACATCGGGCCTAGTACATAACATAGCATACATGATAGATCCTATCGCGGATGCATAAGGTATCTTATTCATGCAAATCCTCTCGTCTTCTGTGCGTGGACACATAGACTTTGAAAGGTTGATCCCATGCCTGATGGCAAGGTAACCTTTCTTGGATTCCGACATGTTAAACCTTTTTAGCACTCGGTCTATATATGTAGACTGCGAAAGACCAAGCAACCGTTTTGATCTATCTCTATAGATTCTAATCCCAAGGATATAGGTTGCTTCTCCCAGGTCTTTCATGGAGAAAGTTTTGGACAACCAAATTTTAACTGTCTGTAAGACTGATATATCGTTTCCTATATGTAATATGTCATCGACATATAATACTAGGAATACGACTGCACTCCCACTAATCTTCTTGTACACACAAGGTTCGTCAGGATTTTGTGAGAAATCAAACTTTTTGATTGTCTCATCAAAATTGTAACGCCCGCCCTTATATCTACCCTCGGGGCGGGGTTACGTAACAATTAATCATATATATTTTTTTCCTCTATCTTCTAGCATAAAATTTAAAACAAACAATGCAAGGACTAAGTGCTAAGCATGCTTGCCTATACATGTCAAACAAATGTCATGCTTGAATTGCTAGAACATCATTTGAAATATTTTAATCAAAAGTTATTCCATAACATGAGAGATTCACATTTTATTTCAAACCATAATATAATCCAATAAAATCAAGTATATGAAAACTCCAAGTATTATAATCGTCATGCAATATAGATCCTAATCACTATCATTCATTGTCAAGGAGCATAACATAAGCATAAATATGTAGATATAGAAGTCTTTCTTCCCGAGCGACCACCCCACACATCTTCAGCCTCCTGCCTCTTCCTTTAGTTTAAGTGTTCCTTACCCTTATCTGCAGCATAAGACAACACATAAACTAGTAAGCACAAATGCTTAGTAAGGATCTTGTCCTACTCGCAAAATCCATACGAAAGAACATAACATGTACACATAATAAGTCATAAGCATGAGTTCATCAAAGCATACTAAACATCCAAGTTTCTAAGCATGCAGTATCAAGTACCTTAAGCATACTCTTCACATATAATAAATGCTTTCAATGAATGTTTTCAAAACAATTCCATAATGGTATTACTTAAAAATACATCCATATCATATTGGGCCCTATTGTGTACCACATATCGCGCGGAACTATTGCGCGTTCCCTAATGAATTGGGGTAGCGAGCCACCAATTAATTAGAGCAGGACCCTTCCGTCCTACCGGAGCCATGATCTTACGTTAACATGCACCCCGGATTTGTTTAACGACCCCCTTACGAGTCGGGTACACAACTTCAAAAGTAAAATACTTATCATGCTTTTACATATATGCTAAGGAGTACTCCAAATCACTCTTACAGGACACACCACTCTTCAAGGGTGCTCATGATCCCGGAGGGACACACCACACAACATAAGGGGTGCTCTTGATCCCATACTTAGTAGAGTATCCGTTTAAGCATTTTAACATATCACATGCAATTTCATAAGTGTGCCCCATGGGCTATAAGACATGCTCATACATACATCATATTTCATGCATGTTCATACATACATCATATTCCACACATGTTCATACATACATCATATTTCATACATGTTCATACATACATAATATTTCATACATGTTCATACATACATCATATTTCATACATGTTCATACATACATCATATTTCATACATGTTCATACATACATCATATTTCATACATGCATATACATATTATCTTACTAAACATAATCATGTCCCGTAGGGTAGTTTAACCTTCACATACTATTCATGCAACTTATTAAACATAAAGCACATCATGAGATAATTATGCAACCCTAGACCCTAGTCCTTCTAGGGTTGGCCGAAACTCAAGGGTAGGGGAAAATTAGGGTTTGAACTAAATATTCACACAGACATTCATACAAACACCTTGTATACACTATCTTACAATACATTAAACATGGATATATTTTAGGATAATTCAACCCTCACTAACCCTTTTTCTAGGCCTTGGCCGAAACCCATCCAAGCTCTAAACCCTAGTTTTTGTTATCACAAAATGAAGGGACACAACATATAGGTATACCCTAAGTTCCAAGGGTCTTCACATGCATCAAGGGGTAACCAAGGTCTCCTCTTGGGTGTTGGCCGAAACCTACACAAGGGTATAACCCTAGGTTTTGTTCACAACATTTTGAATAAACCACATATACATATACCCTAAGTTCCAAGGGTCTACTCATGTAACAAAAGGAACCAAGGCCTTCCCCTAAGGGGGTGGCCGAAACTTACAAGGGGTGTAACCCTAGTTTTTCTTCCTTTTTGTTCATACCATCATGAAGAAAATCAATATACATATATACTCTAAGTCTCAAAGGTCTTCTCATGTATCAAGGAAAGAACCAAGGCCTTCCCCTAAGGGGGTGGCCGAAACTTGCAAAGGGGAAAAAGTCCCCATTTTTGAAACAATCAAGGAGAATAATCACACCACAACTATTACACTGCAGGCGAGGGGATACTTACATCCTTTCGCTTGAATTTCTCCTTCTCTAAAATCTTAAGGTGCCCTTGGTTGAAGGAAGGTGAGTGTTCTCCTTCCTAGCACTTCTATAGAACCCTTGGCCCTAGTAGAGGGCAAGATCCTTGTAGAGTTCTTCCTCCTTCCAATTCCCTAGGGTTAGAACCCTAGGGTTGTGTTTTTTTTTCGAAAATGAAAAGGGAGAAGGGGCTTGAGGTTTTCGGTGATGAGAGTGAGGAAGAAGAAGAGGAAGTTATTCCAACTTCTCTTTCCCTTATTTATACTTTTCTCATGAAGAGACATGTCTCTTCACTTCCCTAGCTTTTAACAAGCATGTTTCTTATTCCCTCTACATGAAATATGGCTTGGTGTGTTGGTTATGACATGATTAGTGCAACTAGGAGGTTCAAGGTTCAATCCTTGCTTCCTCCTTTCTACCTTTTCTTTTTATCACATTTTGCACTAATCCATATCAAAGCCCATTAAGCCAAGCCCATCATGAAATTTCATAATAATAATAATATTCCATGAATTCATAATATTTCATGATAATATTTCATGAATTCCATAATATTTCATATTCATGAATTCATAATGTTTCATAATATTTCATGATAATATTTCATGAATTCCATAATATTTCATATTCATGAATTCATAATATTTCATAATATTCCATAATAATATTTCATGAATTCATAATATTTCATAATATTTCATATGGGAAATTTTGGGGCGTTACAATCCTCCATACCTTATAAAAAGTTCATCCCGAACTTTAAAATAATTCTGGATACTTTAATCGTATTGCCTCCTCTCGTTCCCACGTGGCTTCTTCGAATTGTTCGTTCCGCCACAGAACCTTTACTAAGGGTACTTCCTTGTTCCTTAGCTTTTTGACTTCCCGTTCTAAGATCCGAATAGGTCGGCGTTCTGAACTTAGGTTCTCTTGATCTTGTACTGGTTGGGGCTCTATCATCTGATTCACATCAGAGGTACATTTCCTGAGCATTGATATATGGAAGACATTGTGGATAGCCGACATTTCTGGCGGTAATTCCAGTTCGTAGGCCACCTGGCCTACCCGTCTCAGAATTTGATACGGTCCCACATATCTTGGACTCAGCTTCCCTTTCTTTCCGAATCTCATCACCCCTTTCATAGGGGCCACTTTCAGGAATACTGAATCCCCAACCTCAAACTCTAATGGTCTGCGTCGCTTGTCAGCGTAGCTTTTCTGCCGACTCTGAGCAGTCTCTATTCTCTGGCGAATATTCTTTATAGCCTGAGTGGTTTCGTCTATAATATCCGTCTGGAGTCCCATCTCCTTCTTTTCACCACTCTCAAGCCAGCATATAGGAGATCTGCATTTCCTTCCGTATAGTGCTTCGTACGGTGCCATCCCGATAGTAGCCTGATAACTGTTGTTATAAGCAAACTCTGCCAGGCTCAGGTATCGACACCAGCTTCCCTTGAAATCCAAGGCACAAGCTCGCAACATGTCCTCCAATATTTGGTTTACTCTTTCAGTCTGCCCGTCAGTCTGGGGGTGGAAGGCAGTACTAAATTTCAGCTTCGTGCCAAGAGCCTTCTGCACGTGTCCCCAAAAATCTGAAGTAAATCGACCATCTCGATCCGAGATGATGGTCTTGGGAACCCCGTGTAGTCGGATAATTTCCTTGACGTACAGTTGAGCCAACTGCTCCACTGAGTAGGTCATTCTAATAGCCAGAAAATGGGCAGACTTGGTGAGTCTGTCCACTATAACCCATATACCATCATATCCATTCGTCGTTCTAGGTAGCCCAGAGATGAAATCCATGGAGATGTCTTCCCATTTCCACTCGGGAATAGACAGGGGTTGCAAAACTCCTCCAGGCCTCTGGTGTTCTGCTTTGACCCTCTGGCAGGTCAAACACATACTGACATAGTGGGCTACATCTCGCTTCATACCGGACCACCAAAACTTGCTTTTCAGATCTTGATACATCTTGGTAGACCCAGGATGCATCGCATAAGGTGTCCCGTGAGCTTCCTCAAGGATTCTTGTCCGTAAGTCGGAGTCGTCGGGAACACATAATCGATCCCGCAGATATAAGACTCCGCTGTCTGAAATCCGAAATCCATCGTCCTTGCCTTCGAGAACCTCTTGCTTGATTCTCTGAAGACTCGGATCATGATTCTGCTTTTCCAGAATATCGCCGAACAATGTCGGCGCAATCATCAGGGTGGACAACTGTCCTGATATGATTTCAATCCCGTAATTCATAATTTCTTCCCCTAAGGGTTGTGACAAAGCCGTCAAAGACATTAAAGCAGCACATGATTCCTACTGAGAGCATCGGCTACCTTGTTAGCTTTTCCCGGATGGTACAGGATCTCACAGTCATAATCCTTGACCAATTCAAGCCATCTGCGCTGTCTCATATTCAGATCTTTCTGGGTGAAGAAATACCGTAGACTCTGGTGGTCTGTATAAACTTTACACTGAGTTCCATATAGATAGTGCCTCCATATTTTCAGTGCAAAGACCACCGCTGCTAATTCTAAGTCATGGGTAGGATAATTTCTTTCATGTTCTTTGAGTTGCCTAGAGGCATAGGCAATCACCTTCCCATTCTGCATAAGTACAGCTCCGAGTCCCAGTTTGGATGCGTCGCTGTACATATCGAAACTCATATCGCTCTCTGGGAGAGTCAATATTGGAGCGCTAGTCAGCCTCCTTTTCAGTTCCATAAAGCTCTTCTCACATTCCTCGGTCCATACATATTTCTTGTCTTTCTTTGTAAGAGCTGTCATAGGGGCTGCAATCCGAGAGAAATTCTCTACGAATTTTCTGTAATAGCCTGCTAGTCCGAGGAAACTCCGAATTTCACTGGCATTCTTGGGTCTAGTCCAGTTACTCACAGCTTCAATTTTAATTGGGTCCACCATTACTCCTTCCTTGGAGATAACGTGTCCCAAGAATGATACTTGATCGAGCCAGAACTCGCATTTGGAAAATTTAGCATACAGTTGTTCCTTCTGAAGAATCTGTAGTACTATACTCAGGTGCTCAGCATGTTCTTCAGGAGTTCTCGAATATATAAGGATATCGTCGATAAAGACGATCACAAATCTGTCGAGGAATGCCGAGAATACCCGATTCATTAAATCCATAAACATAGCTGGCGCATTGGTAACTCCAAATGGCATAACTACGAACTCATAATGTCCGTATCTGGTTCGGAAAGCCGTCTTCGGTATATCCTCCTTTTTCACCCTAACTTGGTGATAACCAGATCTCAGGTCAATCTTAGAGAAAACCGTGGCTCCCTTTAGTTGATCGAACAGGTCATCTATCCTGGGTAGAGGGTACCTGTTCTTGATAGTCACGTTGTTCAGCGCCCGATAGTCGATACACATTCGCATCGACCCATCCTTCTTTTTCACGAACAGTACGGGAGCTCCCCAGGGGGAATGACTAGGGCGGATGAGTCCCTTGTCAAGAAGCTCTTGTAACTGCCCTTGTAATTCCTTTAATTCCATCGGCGCCATACGGTACGGTGCCTTAGAAATGGGGTTAGTACCAGGAACCAACTCAATTGCAAATTCTATATCTCTTTCAGGTGCTAACCCTGGTAAGTCATCGGGAAATACCTCTGGGTAATTGCATACGACTTTGACGTCTTCTAGCTTCGGGCCCTCTGTAGGACTGGTATCAACCACATGAGCTAGAAATCCAGAGCATCCCTTTTCTAACATCTTCCTTGCTTTCAGAGCCAACAAGAATTTGCTTGTCCTCTTCTTCGGCTCTCCGATAAATTCGAATAGAATTTCCGCCTCAGGTCGGAAGATAACCCTTCGTTTACGGCACTCAATAGAGGCGCCGTATTTGTTCAAGAAATCCATGCCCAATATCACATCATAATTTGACATATCAAGCACTATCAGATCGCAGTAGAGTTCCCTATCTGCGATTCTGATTGGTGCGGCACGTAGCATTTGGGTAGAGGGCATCACCTCACCCGAGGGCAGTGTTGTCAGAAATTTGCAGTCTAAATCTTGTAGTGACATATCATTTCTTTTGGCAGGATTCGATCCCCCAACCTCTAGGTTGCATGGCTAAAGCACTAACCAGCTGCTCTACACCACCTTTCTATCCCAAATTCTAAATTATTAATTAATGTATATATATATATAAGAGAAATATCGTTCATGTTCACATTCTGACTTCCCTACGGGGTTGCAGTGTTCCCCTGTTGGGTCATCAGAGTATTTATGATCTGCTGCTATTCAGTGACCTGACGCTGCAGATCTGTGATTACTTGCATCATATTAGGTGGGGGTGCTGTCTCATTACCCCGATTGCTATGTCTTCTAGCCATATATCTATCATATAGGTGATAAATAAGCTACATAAGAATTAATGCTACTTTTTCTTGTTATACAAGCATAAATCATCTCTATATTATGCAAGCATGAATCATCTATATATATATCCTTACTGTACATGAAATAAAGTAAAGCGAGGTTAGGATCTCTTACTTGGAAGCGGCAGGATGAAGCTTGATGTGTGTGTGGTGGAGGGGAAACCTGCTCTGATACCAACCTGTAACGCCCGCCCTTATATCTACCCTCGGGGCGGGGTTACGTAACAATTAATCATATATATATATTTTTCCTCTATATTCTAGCATAAATTTAAAACAAACAATGCAAGGACTAAGTGCTAAGCATGCTTGCCTATACATGTCAAACAAATGTCATGCTTGAATTGCTAGAACATCATTTGAAATATTTTAATCAAAAGTTATTCCATAACATGAGAGGTTCACATTTTATTTCAAACCATAATATAATCCAATAAAATCAAGTATATGAAAACTCCAAGTATTATAATCGTCATGCAATATAGATCCTAATCACTATCATTCATTGTCAAGGAGCATAACATAAGCATAAATATATAGATATAGAAGTCTTTCTTCCCGAGCCACCACCCCACACATCTTCAGCCTCCTGCCTCTTCCTTTAGTTTAAGTGTTCCTTACCCTTATCTGCAGCATAAGACAACACATAAACTAGTAAGCACAAATGCTTAGTAAGGATCCTGTCCTACTCGCAAAATCCATACGAAAGAACATAACATGTACACATAATAAGTCATAAGCATGAGTTCATCAAAGCATACTAAACATCCAAGTTTCTAAGCATGCAGTATCAAGTACCTTAAGCATACTCTTCACATATAATAAATGCTTTCAATGAATGTTTTCAAAACAATTCCATAATGGTATTACTTAAAAATACATCCATATCATATTGGGCCCTGTTGTGTACCACATATCGCGCGGAACTATTGCGCGTTCCCTAATGAATTGAGGTAGCGAGCCACCAATTAATTAGAGCAGGACCCTTCCGTCCTACCGGAGCCATGACCTTACGTTAACATGCACCCCGGATTTGTTTAACGACCCCCTTATGAGTCGGGTACACAACTTCAAAAGTAAAATACTTATCATGCTTTTACATATATGCTAAGGAGTACTCCAAATCACTCTTACAGGACACACCACTCTTCAAGGGTGCTCATGATCCCGGAGGGACACACCACACAACATAAGGGGTGCTCTTGATCCCATACTTAGTAGAGTATCCGTTTAAGCATTTTAACATATCACATGCAATTTCATAAGTGTGCCCCATGGGCTATAAGGCATGCTCATACATACATCATATTTCATGCATGTTCATACATACATCATATTCCACACATGTTCATACATACATCATATTTCATACATGTTCATACATACATCATATTTCATACATGTTCATACATACATCATATTTCATACATACATCATATTTCATACATGCATATACATATTATCTTACTAAACATAATCATGTCCCGTAGGGTAGTTTAACCTTCACATACTATTCATGCAACTTATTAAACATAAAGCACATCATGAGATAATTATGCAACCCTAGACCCTAGTCCTTCTAGGGTTGGCCGAAACTCAAGGGTAGGGGAAAATTAGGGTTTGAACTAAATATTCACACAGACATTCATACAAACACCTTGTATACACTATCTTACAATACATTAAACATGGATATATTTTAGGATAATTCAACCCTCACTAACCCTTTTTCTAGGCCTTGGCCGAAACCCATCCAAGCTCTAAACCCTAGTTTTTGTTATCACAAAATGAAGGGACACAACATATAGGTATACCCTAAGTTCCAAGGGTCTTCACATGCATCAAGGGGTAACCAAGGTCTCCTCTTGGGTGTTGGCCGAAACCTACACAAGGGTATAACCCTAGGTTTTGTTCACAACATTTTGAATAAACCACATATACATATACCCTAAGTTCCAAGGGTCTACTCATGTAACAAAAGGAACCAAGGCCTTCCCCTAAGGGGGTGGCCGAAACTTACAAGGGGTGTAACCCTAGTTTTTCTTCCTTTTTGTTCATACCATCATGAAGAAAATCAATATACATATATACTCTAAGTCTCAAAGGTCTTCTCATGTATCAAGGAAAGAACCAAGGCCTTCCCCTAAGGGGGTGGCCGAAACTTGCAAAGGGGAAAAAGTCCCCATTTTTGAAACAATCAAGGAGAATAATCACACCACAACTATTACACTGCAGGCGAGGGGATACTTACATCCTTTCGCTTGAATTTCTCCTTCTCTAAAATCTTAAGGTGCCCTTGGTTGAAGGAAGGTGAGTGTTCTCCTTCCTAGCACTTCTATAGAACCCTTGGCCCTAGTAGAGGGCAAGATCCTTGTAGAGTTCTTCCTCCTTCCAATTCCCTAGGGTTAGAACCCTAGGGTTGTGTTTTTTTTTCGAAAATGAAAAGGGAGAAGGGGCTTGAGGTTTTCGGTGATGAGAGTGAGGAAGAAGAAGAGGAAGTTATTCCAACTTCTCTTTCCCTTATTTATACTTTTCTCATGAAGAGACATGTCTCTTCACTTCCCTAGCTTTTAACAAGCATGTTTCTTATTCCCTCTACATGAAATATGGCTTGGTGTGTTGGTTATGACATGATTAGTGCAACTAGGAGGTTCAAGGTTCAATCCTTGCTTCCTCCTTTCTACCTTTTCTTTTTATCACATTTTGCACTAATCCATATCAAAGCCCATTAAGCCAAGCCCATCATGAAATTTCATAATAATAATAATATTCCATGAATTCATAATATTTCATGATAATATTTCATGAATTCCATAATATTTCATATTCATGAATTCATAATGTTTCATAATATTTCATGATAATATTTCATGAATTCCATAATATTTCATATTCATGAATTCATAATATTTCATAATATTTCATGATAATATTTCATGAATTCCATAATATTTCATATTCATGAATTCATAATATTTCATAATATTCCATAATAATATTTCATGAATTCATAATATTTCATAATATTTCATATGGGAAATTTTGGGGCGTTACAATCCTCCATACCTTATAAAAAGTTCATCCCGAACTTTAAAATAATTCCGGATACTTTAATCGTATTGCCTCCTCTCGTTCCCACGTGGCTTCTTCGAATTGTTCGTTCCGCCACAGAACCTTTACTAAGGGTACTTCCTTGTTCCTTAGCTTTTTGACTTCCCGTTCTAAGATCCGAATAGGTCGGCGTTCTGAACTTAGGTTCTCTTGATCTTGTACTGGTTGGGGCTCTATCATCTGATTCACATCAGAGGTACATTTCCTGAGCATTGATATATGGAAGACATTGTGGATAGCCGACATTTCTGGGGTAATTCCAGTTCGTAGGCCACCTGGCCTACCCGTCTAGAATTTGATACGGTCCCACATATCTTCGACTCAGCTTCCCTTTCTTCCGAATCTCATCACCCCTTTCATAGGGGCCACTTTCAGGAATACTGAATCCCCAACCTCAAACTCTAATGGTCTGCGTCGCTTGTCAGCGTAGCTTTTCTGCCGACTCTGAGCAGTCTCTATTCTCTGGCGAATATTCTTTATAGCCTGAGTGGTTTTCGTCTATAATATCCGTCTGAGTCCCATCTCCTTCTTTTTCACCA